>JASAMZ010004552.1:0-15196 GCA_030248115.1 Linhomoeus sp. GSCO2_2 | reverse complement strand
GCAGACAAAGTTGTTCGTAAGACAAGGGTTTAAAAAAAACAAAAGTATTTCTTTCGGAATGAGGTCTCAACAACTACCTCAACGTAACCTTTCAAACGGTCAGTCGAATGCCCCTCTACCGTACAACGTAAGACGAGCGAGGTAGGGCCGATTTGCTGTTTGAAGCTTTGGGTTACTGTAGATCGCGATATTCAAACTTATGAGTTTCGAACAATAGAAGATACAATAAGAGCTATCCAGCAACTCAAGATCGTCTCTCTACGACGCACGCTGAGCGAGTTAGAACGATTTCTATGCTAAAAACGCAAGAATGTCGCTTTTTGTTCTGCGTGTTTGCGTAATTAACAAAATTTTACGCCAAGTGAAAGAGCACGTCGACACCTTTTAGCCAACCTATCGCACACCGCTCAACGACGTAAGACGAGCGTGTTAGAGCCGTTTTGCGTTTTGGACCTTCGGGTTACTGTAGCGCGCGCAAATAAAAATTTTTTATTTAGACTCTTCTTAAATGAATTATAAGTGTGCTGAAAACTATTAAACGAACTTAATATAGACTCTCTATGACGGAAGACGAACGAGTTCAGATAAGTTTTGCGTTTTGACTTTTCGGTTACTGTAGCTCGCGACATTCAAACTTTTGAGTTTTGAGCAATAGAAGAACAAATGATCAATGAGTCAAGAGCTATCCAGCAACTCAAGATCGTCTCTCTACAACGCACGCTGAGCGAGTTAGAGCGATTTCTATGCTAAAAACGCGAGAATGTCGCTTTTTGTGGTGCGTGTTTGCGTAATTAACAAAATTTTTACGCCAAGTGAAAGAGCACGTCGGCACCTTTTAGTTGACCTATCGCACGCCGCTCTACGACGTAAGGCGAGCGTGTTAGAGCCGTTTTGCGTTTTGGACCTTCGGGTTACTGTAGCGCGCGCAATTCAAACTTTTGAATTTTGACTTCTCCTAACGGAATTATCAGTGTGCCGAAAACTATTCAACGAACTCAAGATCGTCTCTCTACGACGAAAGACGAGCGAGTTAGATAAGTTTTGCGTTTTAAAACTTTGGGTTACTGTAGCTCCCGAAATTCAAACTTTTGAGTTTCGACCAATAGAAGAACAAATGATCAGTGAGTCGAGAGCTATCCAACCAACCCAAGATCGTCTCCGTACGACGCACGCTGACCGAGTTAGAGGGATTTCTGCGTTAAAAACGCGATAATGTCGCTTTTCGTGTTGCGTGTTTGCGTAATTAAGAAAACTTTTATGCCAAACGAAAGCGCACGTCGAGACCTTTTACTTGACCTGTCGCACGCCGCTCTACGATGTAAGACGAGAGAGTAATAGCCGTTTTCAGTTTGAACCTTCGGGTTACTGTAGCGCGCGCAATTCAAACTTTTGAATTTCGAAGTCTCTTAGCGACATTACCAGTGAGTCGAGAGCTTTCCGTAGAGCCCAAGATCTCCTTCCTACGACTTTCCAACGCCGAGATCTGAGAGCGTAACGCACGCACGCACGCACGCACGAACGAACGATAAGCTCTCGTAGGGGTTCGCCCGGCTGAGGCCGGGCGAAAAAAGGAACGTTAAAGCTTCCCGCTCAATTGCCCGAAGCGCCATTGGCTCGCTACTTCCCTTGCCAGCAAACAGATAGACAGACAGACGGCTCTGATGGACTAAGAGAGCAGCGAACGGCGCCGGGCAGACGAGTGGACGCAACTTTCTGTCCACCAGAACAGATACTGTAGATGCCAATATCATTCGAAAATCCTGGGCCCGCCACTGCAGCCATAGAACTGCACGGCGACGACGACCGCCTAGGCCAGCGGCACCGTGTGGAGTCGAGCTGAACTCGACGGCGTGCAGAGCGAATGAATGAATGGTGGGCGCATTGCAGTGTCTACGGTTACTGTAACCAGTGCCTGCTCGCGCTGGTGCGCACCTTCTTCCGTGTAGGCGTATTACAGGCGGCGGCCTCTCTTCGTGACGCCAAGTGAGCACAAGGTGCAGGCGCACACGGACCTATACAGTATGCACAGGCGCATAGCAGGGAGACGAGACGGCGAGTTCACTACGGGTAAGAAGCTACCAATCACAAACAAGGCTGGACAGTAGACGTGTGTGTGTGTGCGCGCGGGAAGGAGCAAGGAAGAACGGGCCAGGCTACAGGGTAGAAGTAGTCGCACACTTTCCTCGCTCAATTTCGGACCCACTCGCTTGTTACCAAGTCGACCAACTGAACAACCCCGCACGCCCGCGCACGCACACACGTACACAGTACGCGCGCACTACTAGGCTCGTGTCGTCTGTCACGTTAGGGAATCCCCTTGCTGAGAATGAGGTAGTCGCAGCTCTGGTCCAGTCCCTCGTTGGTCTCGTCTGGAAGGAAGCCCAGACGGCCTTGGAAGAAGGCGAGACTGGGCCCGTTCGCCTTGAAGACGGTCGCCATCAGCTTCCTCATACCCGTGCTGCGAGTGGAAGATGGATGTTGGAACGGACGGAAAACAACAATTTACAATGCAGCGCTGCTCTGCTACACAGCGTCTTTCTAGGGTCAAAGCCGTTGTCGGGTCCATTCTACACCGCAACGTACCTACTGTACATACCGCAACCACTCCGACAAGCACAACTCGGCCACGCTCTACGGAGTCAGGGGAGAAGAGACGAGGGGTGAGCTAATTGGAGTATTTACCGTTAGTTGCACGAGGCAACCGTAAATACTCTGCCAAGCCCCCCCCCCCCCCCCCCCCCCCCCCCCCCCTAAACTTCGGTGTCAGCTCTACAAGGCGGAGGAAAGGGAGGGGGTTACCAGTACGCGGCAAATATTCGGTAGCACACCTCTTGGCCAGTCGCTCCAAGATCCCCACTAGGGCGGAGGCGACGCCCCTTCGCCAGTAGGCTTCCTCCACCTGGAGCTCGTAGCTGAGATGGAAACGCCGCGACTCACAGCTATACGTTCTCTCAAGTACAAACACTCATACTCATACCTTTCACGCTTGGGGGGGGGGGGGGGAGTGGGGTGGGGGAGGCATCCCCCTGGTCGGAGATCTCCCCCCCCCCCTCCCGCCGGGCAGACCCCCGTCCAACAAGTGCAAGAAATTTTGCATTTATTTGCTTCAAAAAGTTATGAAAAACGCTAACGCTAATTTTACTCAACTAGTTTAACGCTGAAGGGGACCTTCAGGGTGGCACTTCACTTGTTTCGAAGAACAGTACACTGGTCGCTCGTCTTACTACTCGGTAATAATCCTTCACGGAAAGAAACACCAGACTCGTGTTCAGTGCCGACGACAATTTTCGAACAAGTTGGACAAGTTTGGAATTTGGATGTGTTTGAACGTGTTTGGACAAGTTGGAACATGTTTGGACATACTTGGGCATGTCTGAACATGTTCGGACAAATTTGGGGATGTTTTGGGCGTCTTCAATTTTTGGCCCGCCGGCCGTTTGAGTCAGGGGTGTCCCAAATTGCAAAACAAGCACCGGATTCGTGTCCAGCGTTGTCGAAAACTCCCGGAACAGCTTTCAACTCGATTTCGAAAATTTGACCCCGGAGTTCAAAAATTCGGGGCGGCCGGGGTACGGTACCTCAAAATGGTCAAGGCACTTCGTCTATACCAACTTGTGACGCATAACTCGTTGCGCTTATCAATTTACCGCTAAAGGCACGGTTTCCAAACCAAAATGCCACCCAACGTCAATAGTCGGAATTTTCCGATTGGGGTCGGGACCCAGCACTTTTGTGACCGCGTAGATCATGAACGGCGCGAGCGATCTCAGCGGTTTTGGCCTCAAACGAAAGGAAATACAAGTGCGGGTTCTAAGAATTTTATTTGGCGACGATCCACCCCCGAAAAACTCGAGTTACGATTTTTTATAGAGCCGAAAAATTTTGAAGATTAAAGTTTCCTACCGTAGTCCGTAAATCCCCGCGTCAGTCCACCTAGGGAGCCCGTTCTGGTTTTGCTCTGAAGAGCATCCAAGGGCCTACAACTTGTCCAAAAATCACCAAAATCGGCCCACTTTTTGAGAGAGTTATGGCGTATTGTCTTTTTTACTTAGTAGAATTTTGAATTTTTGAATTTTCGCAAAATTCTTTCACTACCGGGAATTTTCTAGTTTCTTGTCCACCCTGCGCGTCGACTCAACCTATCTAACGCAAAAAACGGCTTGGCGATCCGATCTGTGTAGCGCGAGAAAAGCTGGTAAGATGGTTCTGTTCAATCCGACACCCCCTATAGCACTCCTGCTTTTGCAAAGCGGAGTGCCAAAAACCACCACAAACAAACGTACAAAGGCTATATACTAGCTAGAGGGCGGCCCAAATACATGTTAAGACAACAAAGTAGCGCCGCAGGTGAAAATTTTTCGCAAATCCGTGGTCGCTAAAGGGGGGGGGGGGGGTCGGTCTGTTAAGGAGGTCGGGGGGGAGGGTCGTCCTGAAAATCGTCAGGATCGGTCCGGGGTGGTGGGGGTGGGGGGAGGAGTACGTATCGCTCGACGACCACAGTTGTTGCGCTAATAGTTGTGGGGATTAGACGGGCGTCGGTAGATAGAGTGACTCGTGCCCTAACATTACAGTCTCCTGTCCAGTCTCGAGGTGGATCCAGCTGGGCACCCACCTGGACGACAGCCTGGTCGAGTGGGCCTTCGGGGTTTCCGAGCGCAACATGCGACAACTGTGAGTGGGCGTTGCAAATCCCCCCCCCCCCCCCCCCACCAATTTCCCAAATATCGACTCGTATCGATGGAGGCACGCATTTGTTACAGTTCGCGTCACAACTAGCTTGAAATTTTGTTTTTTGGTGTGTAGGTTGTGGGGGTACTCTAGTCAACTTTGGCTGTTTTTCGAGAACTGGCAAGGAACCTTGATTCGCGTTCTTGTTTTAAACCCCCTCCCCTAAAGACCCAGCCTACCTACCCCCCCCCCCTCTCACACACACACACACACACACACACACACACACACACACACACACACACACACACACACACACACACACACACACACACACACAGACCCACAGACAATAGCATCCGTATATATACTCGCCGCGCTGAGGCGCGGCGAAAAAATGTGTGCAAGGAGTCAGAAATGTGTGTGTGTGTGTGTGTGTGTGTGTGTGTGTGTGTGTGTGTGTGTGTGAGTGAGAGTGTGTGTGTGAGAGTGTGAGTGTCTGAGTGTGTGTTTGTGTCTGTGTGTGAGAGAGATATAGTGTGTGTGTGTGTGTGTGTGTGTGTGTGTGTGTGTGTGTGTGTGTGTGTGTGTGTGTGTGTGTGTGTGTGTGTGTGTGTGTGTGTGTGTGTGTGTGTGTGTGTGTGTGTGTGTGTGTGTGTGTGTGTGTGTGTGTGTGTGTGTGTGTGTGTGTGTGTGTGTGTGTGTGTGTGTGTGTGTGTGTGTGTGTGTGTGTGTGTGTGTGTGTGTGTGTGTGTGTGTGTGTGTGTGTGTGTGTGTGTGTGTGTGTGTGTGTGTGTGTGTGTGTGTGTGTGTGTGTGTGTGTGTGTGTGTGTGTGTGTGTGTGTGTGTGTGTGTGTGTGTGTGTGTGTGTGTGTGTGTGTGTGTGTGTGTGTGTGTGTGTGTGTGTGTGTGTGTGTGTGTGTGTGTGTGTGTGTGTGTGTGTGTGTGTGTGTGTGTGTGTGTGTGTGTGTGTGTGTGTGTGTGTGTGTGTGTGTGTGTGTGTGTGTGTGTGTGTGTGTGTGTGTGTGTGTGTGTGTGTGTGTGTGTGTGTGTGTGTGTGTGTGTGTGTGTGTGTGTGTGTGTGTGTGTGTGTGTGTGTGTGTGTGTGTGTGTGTGTGTGTGTGTGTGTGTGTGTGTGTGTGTGTGTGTGTGTGTGTGTGTGTGTGTGTGTGTGTGTGTGTGTGTGTGTGTGTGTGTGTGTGTGTGTGTGTGTGTGTGTGTGTGTGTGTGTGTGTGTGTGTGTGTGTGTGTGTGTGTGTGTGTGTGTGTCTGTCTGTCTGTCTGTCTGTCTGTCTGTCTGTCTGTCTGTCTGTCTGTACGGAACAACTAGACATGACGGTTAGTGCCACCCGATGGAGTCGAATGCGCTGAGTAACATGCCGTTGTCCGTTTCTGTTGCTAATTTCCCTATTTCGAGATATTCACAATTAAAATACGAAAATTTCAAAAATGACACTTTTATTAACAAGTCGTATCGAGAAACTTTTTGCTGAAATGGAAAGGGCATAAGACGCGATGAATTTGTGACATAGTTTTGCATAACGACGAACATTGGACAGGCGGTCAAACAGACTTGAACGGTTTGCGGTTGCCACGAGCAATTTTCTACGTTTGGGTAGAATTTGAAATGTTGAAAGCTGTCGTTGCTTGACGTAAACTTGCTCGCATTCCTCGAAGTTTGAAAAAAATTCTTTCGTGCGGATTTGCCTGAACTCACAAACTAACCAGGCCGCTAGACTACGGTACGGTCTCATTTTGACCGCAGCGTTGCCCGATTTGGTTTCTATGAGTGGTCGCTCCACTCACAAACGACCTTGCGCTTGCTTGTTTTACGTGCATGTTATCTTCGCCGGTATCTCGCAAGTTGTCCCCAGAATGCCGCGCCGCGGCCTGCTTCACTTCCTTGCAAACTATAGGAACTACGCAGTTGCTTACGCTAGCTACTTAGCGGCCACGATTTTGCCCAAACTTCTGGGAAGGCTCTTTCCGCGTCTCAGTCTAATGGCGCAGCCTCAGCTGACCGATTTGGCCAAGCTGGAGCGCCAGTCTCCGCTTGTCTACAGGGTGTTGGGCTGTAACCCAGGCCCCTTCACGCTGCAAGGCACCAATACGTACCTGGTTGGAGCTGGCAAGAGGTAGAGGAGCAGCAAAATGTAGCCAAAATCTGAGTGATTTTAACCGACAGTCGAAACATCCCTTCAGTAAGATCCTCATCGACACCGGAGACGCTGGGGTACCAGAGTATCTCACGAACCTCAAGTGCGCACTCTCCCAGCACCTGGGGGAGTCCACTGTAGGTAGTATCATCTGCACCCACTGGCATCACGACCACGTGGGCGGCCTCAAGGAGGTGCTCAGGGAGGTGGTCGGTTCCGAGGGCGCCAATGGGGTGCGGTCCTTCAAAATGCGAAGGCCCGATTTGGTGGCTGCAGGAGACGCTGAGAGCGAGGCGCAGAAGACGGAGAATCAGTTCGAGTTCGTGGAGGAGGGCCATGTGTTCAAGACGGATGGAGCCAGCCTTAGGTATGGAACTGGAAGCTGGGTTTTTTTTGCGTAATATTGGGCGTATTTACGCCCAACATTTCTGGAATACGCCTAGAAATTTTGACTAGGCGTAAACTTTTACGCCTAGAAATTCACCTCTGGAAGTCAACCATAGAGGACTTTTTCAGCGGAAGGAATCTTTTTTGGAAAAAAATTTCGCCTGCGGCGCTATTTTGAACGATTTCGGTTCATTTCAGGCTCAGAATTTGCTGTTGAAGCGATCCGTGAAGATTTTTTGTTGATTTTTAGCACTCCGACCCCAAAAGGGGCGGAGTGCTATAGTGGAGCTGCTACCGACTAACTTTTTCGCCACTCACTTTCGTGCCTCATTTTTCATCCGATTTTGACGGGGTTTTTTTTAATCGATAGCTCTCGAGGGATAGTAGGTGTGGACGGACCTTCGTTTTTTTCGCGTAGTGGGAAAATTTTGAGAAAAATTCAAAAATTTGAAAATTTACTTACTGGAGAGGTGTTCACCCAGCTGGAATTTCTGGAATAGTTAGCCGATTTTGACGCTCTTTGGATATGTTATAGCCCTCGACGAGACGAACAGGGGAAAAAATCCCAAGCCAATCGGCCGACGCGTTCTCGGGTTACGGTAGCCGAAAGTGGTTTTTTTGACAAAAATTTGACTTTAAAAAATCCTAGTAAATCAGGGAGTTGTTGGATCGGGCCAGATATCTCAAATCGGCAAGATTAACATGTTCTCTTTCGTTTAAGACCAAAATCTCTGAAATCCGCCGCGGAAATCTTGAGTTCTGCTGTGCCAACGGGTCTCCGTCAGGGGTCGAAAATTCCAATTTTTGACTTTCGGCCGTTTTAGCGCCCGATTGCGATGATTTATGGCCAAATGGACTGCACCACGCGATTCCCCGTTGAAAACTGATCCGGAATCGATTTTAAAAAATATTTTTTCGGCTACCGTACCCCGGCCGCGTCCAAAATTCGAATTTCCACCCGGGTGGTCAAAATCAATGTTGGAGTCGATCCCGGTGCTTTCGAGGTCGCTGATGCCGAATCTGGCGTTATTCTAGCGTTTCGGATCAAGATTGGCGAGTTTCGGTCGCAAATCGACCTACCGAAGCCCTACGTCGACGAAACTGAATGTGAGGTGACTGTACGTTTGTAATGTCGATTCTAGGGTATTTCGCGACGAGGAACGCGAATTCGCTATTGGTTTCTCCATTTTGTGTCAATTTTGCCTTCAAACAGCCACTTTCCTAATGCCGACATTCAAATTTGAATGCAACTTTTACCGTACTCTCCCCAAACTATGTTGTAACGTTGTAACTTAAATTTGCGCGCGCATTCGAACTTCTGAATTGAGGAAATGCAGTGCGGCAAGATGGTGTGGTAAAGGAAGCATTTGCGCATGAATTGTCAATTCTTCCCGTCCAAAATGGCAAGATTCGGGTCTGCGATTGGCGCAGCCCCGAATCTTAGCTGCCGGCTACTGGTTGAATCGAAGCGAAATGGCGCATTTTGGGCTCAATACGGCCTGGTCTACAGGATTTCGGTGGAGTTCTGCTGCGCACCGGTCCTTGTAGGTGGAGGGAATATGCGTACTCTGAAACTCGCGCGCCGGCGGAATTTGTGGAGAATCTTTGGGCGGAAATCGGCCTTATTTCTCATGATAAGTGAGTGGCGGTCTGCTTTCTCCCGTTCTGGTCGGAGTGCTTCACTGCAGGTTCTCCTGCACGTTTCCCTTGTACCTTCATTTAAGCAGATTTCGTTGCAATCAGTGCAGAATGTAGTGATATTTCGGTTAATTTGGTTACGTTTTTGGACTTATTTTTCGCTGTAATTTTGCATGTACGACAAAAATTTTGGGAAATACGCCTAAAATTTTTGGCTAGGCGCCAGATCTCAGACGAAAAAAAAACCCTGACTGGAAGTACTGAAGTGGCTCTTCCTCTGACGCCCCCCCCCCCCAAACCAAATACCACCCTTGCGCTTTCCGTCATAGACGCAATTTGGCGGCGGTTTGGGTATTCACGTGAGAATTATGGTGCCTTGAACATTCCTGCATCCCGCCCCAATGCCAGCCAACACTGTCGCTCCATTGTCGCACCTCTGGGCTTCGTTCGAGGTCTACAGATACTCTCCACATTCCATCCAGGGCTGTGAAGACTCCAGGCCACACTGCTGACCACATGTCGCTTCTTCTGGAAGAGGAGGGCAGTCTCTTCAGCGGCGACTGCATTCTGGGAGAGGGAACTGCCGTGTTTGAGGACCTGCACGACTACATGTTGTCTCTGGAGAAACTGTTGGGACTCAGGCCGAGTAGAATCTACCCAGGTAGCGGTAATGTATGACTGATACTGTAGCTAGTGTAGCAACTCAGTCTGGGCGGAGCGCTGCAGTGCAGACTGGGAACTTTGACAGTATTTGGCTGTGTCTGTGGCAGAAAGTGTTGTGGAGCCTCAAAGGTGCTAGGAGTTGCCACGATTCAGTAGTTCACTTAGTTCGCGTAGTCATGCAGTATTGTAGGTGACAAAAATTCGCTCTATACTTTTGAGGTCACGGCCCTGTGATAGACGATCCAATCGACAAAATCACCCACTACATCGAGCACAGAAACCAGCGGGAGTCCCAGATTCTAAAAGCCATAGAGGCCAACTCCAAAGACGGGCCGCTGTCTGCCATGGACATCGTCGAGCTCGTGTACAAGGTTGTGTGTACTGTATGTAACTGTGCATGCGGTTATTGATTGGATCTAAAATTAGTTACTGACAGTGGCGTAGCCAGGGGTGGGCAATTGGGGCAAATGTCCCCCCCCACAGATGCCGGCTTTGCCACCCCCCCCCAGATGGCCAGCAAGAGAAAAAATTTTCGCCTGCGGCGCTATAAGTAGTAGGAATTTTCGCTTGCGGCGCTATAAGTAGTAGAAATTTTCGCCTGCGGCGCTATATTTAGAAAAAATGTTCGCCTGCGGCACTACAAAATCGTAAAAATCTTCGCCCGCGGCGCCATAAATAGTGAAAATTTTCTCCTGCGTCACTATAAATAATCAAGATTTTCGCCTGCGGCACTAAAAATAATAGTGTTTTTGCCTGTGGCGCTGTAAAAGTGAATATTTCGCCTGCCTCGCTGTATATTGGAAGACTTTGCCTGCGCGTTCATTTTGCACCCGGTAGCACTCAACGAACAGCTAAAAATTTTTGCCCTCCACAAAATTTTTTTGCCCCTCCCACTTGGCTATCCTGGCTACGCCACTGGTTACTGACGGTATTCAGGGGCCTCGCGAGATATTTGGCTCATGGTGGCAAACGCGTTGTGTGAGGCGTTAGCTGTGGCAATCCATGTCCAAATTCTGTCAGACATTTCTGGCTATTGTACCTGTGTACAGTCAAACTTTCACACCCTGTACAAAATGCTTCCCTTTCAGGGCATTCCCTCCTCCGTCAAGCTGGGCGCCGCCAACAACGTCAACCATCACCTGAGCAAGCTGTTGAAAGAGAACAAAGTTGTGAAAGTTGGAAATGATTCTTGGCTAGCTGCCAAGAGTGCTGAAAGCAACAGCAGCTTGTGATAAGAGCTACATAGGAATGTTGAAAGAGATAGACAATAGATAGGCTCCACGAAAGAGTTCGGCAGAGCAAATTGTGAATAAAACGAGCTACAGTATCTGTCTGTAGCCTGTTTTTTTGTTGGCTCGTTTATATCGGTGGTTATCGACTCGACAATGACTACCTAACTATTTTGAGATTACAGTAATCGGTGCTTTGTGGTCTTCTTGCCAGTTAGAACTGACGAGCTGCGGTGGTCGCACGATGTGACACTCACTCTCCAATCCTCCACATTCCATTTTGAAAGGTGGCCTGAAACTCTGGGCTTGAAGCTGAAATTTTGGCAATTTGCCAACAAATGTCCTCTCAGCCCCGTTCGGTGCCCTGGCGGGAATTCGGCCGTTTCGTGGCCGATATCGTCGATTTAGAGACGGCCCGTCGCGTCTGGTCTGCAGATAATGTGGCGGATTTTGAGAATTCGAATGGAAAATGCGCGAAAATCACAAATTTCGTCAAAATCGCCGACTACTACCACTCCCCTGAGGGTGGCGCCGTTACGATCGGCCGGTCGGATCGATTGGCGACGGTTTCTACCCAAACAGAATCGTTCATAGAATCAGATCAATGCATTCTGGCTCCTAAGAAAGATGGATCTTGGCCCGAGCACCAGGTAACATTTGTACAAATGAATTGATACAGTATTTCTCTAATAAACGCAACACGGAAGCAAAAGTAAGCGTTGCTACGTACTTGAATATCCATCACGCGTTGAGGTTTGCGCTTGTCGCGTCGAATCCAATGCGCAGCCGATATTCACGCCATTTATTAGAGAAATACCGCAAGCCAAAGGGTCTTTGTCTGCAGGCGAAATTCGGCTTCGAGCCAACCTTGGCGGTACTCGGAGTATCGCGATCGAAGCCGGCGACCCGATTCGACCTTATTTGCTCCAGGACCTTCCTCGCCGCCTTGTACAAGTGAGGCAAAGGGCTGATTTGGTGTACCTACGGTAGAATGTGTGTAGATCATGGTTGGCGCGGCAGCGCCAAACCATAATATGTTCCATCCAGGCCGCGCGCACCTTTTCCCATCATCACGATATTTATTTCTCAGGCGGTACTAAACGGAATTGGATGAAATTTGGTACACTAAAGGACTTTCTTACGAATAGATTAAATTCCAAATTTGGTGAAAATCGGTTCAGTGTAGCAAAAGTTACAGGCGCTAAAAGGATCGCGGCGCGTTTCTTGTCCCACGGGCGGGGGGTGAATTCTTCTCCGTCTCCTTCTCCTTCTTCTTCACGTCACGCTCTAACGTTCATCAATCAGGATCTCGTCCAGTCGCCTTCCATTCTTCCCACCGATGGTTGCGCGCATATAACACCAACCCCCGAAGTGCCCCCGCTTGTTCAGGAGGCCCTGCATAGGTGTCCCAAAATTGTCCTGTTAAGTTTTGTGCGTGCCTCAAAGTGCCCCCGCTCGCTCAGGAGGAGGCCCTGCATAGGTGTCCCAAAATTGTCCTGTTGAGTTTTGTGCGTGCCTCAAAGTGCCCCCGCTCGTTCAGGAGGCCCTGCATAGGTGTCCCAAAATTGTCCTGTTAAGTTTTGTGCGTGCCTCAAAGTGCCCCCGCTCGCTCAGGAGGAGGCCCTGCATAGGTGTCCCAAAATTGTCCTGTTGAGTTTTGTGCGTGCCTCAAAGTGCCCCCGCTCGTTCAGGAGGCCCTGCATAGGTGTCCCAAAATTGTCCTGTTAAGTTTTGTGCGTGCCTCAAAGTGCCCCCGCTCGTTCGGGAGGCGCTGCATACGTGTCGCAAAATTGTTCTACTCGTGTTGTGCGTGTCTCAAAGTGCCCCCGCTCGTTCAGGAGGAACTGCATACGTGTTACCAAAGTGCCCTGCTCGTCCCGTACGTTACCCAAATATGTCAAACTCGCTCGTAGAGCCTTTACTGTCGTGTCTCAAGGTGGCCTACATCGGTAACGTGGGTTGATTGGCTCCGCCAATAAAAAAGTAAGAGTATTTCATGTAAAATGCCTAAAGGCAGAATGGGGAATATGTTCCAAGTATGAAGCATGGAAAAGTAAGAGTATTAAACGATATTCCTATGGTGTAGCAAATGCGGCGCTTTGCGCCGCCCACCAATTTGTTAGAGAAAGAATAGTACCAGTATTGATTGAAAGAAAGCATTTTCGACTAAAATCATCCACACAAACTGCGCAAAGGTCACAACGACACGCGGTAACATATTCGGCACATCCTAGCGTGTCGTTGTGACCTTTGCGCAGTTTGTGTGGATGATTTTAGTCGAAAATGCTTTCTTTCAATCAATACTGGTACTATTCTTTCTCTAACAAATTGGTGGGCGGCGCAAAGCGCCGCATTTGCTACACCATAGGAATATCGTTTAATACTCTTACTTTTACATGCTTCATACTTGGAACATATTCCCTATTCTGCCTTTAGGCATTTTACATGAAATGTTAGAATGGGTGGCCTGGGTGTCATACTATACCATAATAATTACATTATTATGGGGGGGTGGGGGGGGGGGGGGTGAATGAAGTGCTGGTCGGTGGGTGAGCGCAATTTGACACCAATGGCCTCTTTCCACCGTATGCAGGTTCTGCGTGGGCGAGAGGCGTCTCTACCGCTTCAACATCCAAGTCACCCAAGAAAGGGGTCTCGTTCTAATCGACGAGTGCGAGTTGGGGGACGCCCGGCCCTCCACCGGCTACCAGCCCAGTCTGGCCCGCCTTTTGCTGGCCAAAAGCGCGCCAAATTCAAATTTGGGCGACGACCACAATGACGACGACAACGACCACCACCACCACCAGCAAAGGCAGTTGTGCGCCTTCGAGTTCGGCGGACTGAGAATTCTCGTTAGAAGTCCCGTGATTGTGGCTTTGGATGGTGGTGGAGTAGGAGGGGACTGCGATGGATATGGAGAAACTCGTGGTGGGTAGAGAATTGAGATTTTCAGATTGTGTAGTGGTAGAGTGACGCATCCCTCCCACTCCTATCGCCCTCTCCCCTCCAACCCACCCTTTTACTACCTCACCCCCTCACTCACACCCCCCCCCCCCCCCTCTTTCCATCCCGCCCACCCCTCAGCCTAACCACCCCCCCCCCCCCCCACTCACGTCCCCTACCTGGTCCCCACCTGCACCCTCATCATAATTCCTGGAGACGATGCCGACCAGCTCCCCTGATTCAGGAGAGAGCAGCCAAGAAGCCCAGCCATCGCCCTCCCATTCCCCTCCAGTTCCCACAACAGCGCACCCTACCGGCCAGTCGGGGAAACTGTCCCAACTTGTGGAGGAGCTACTTCAGTGGATTCCCGGAGCGGTGACAGAGGAGCGCTTTATGGAGGAAGAGTCTCGCAAGAGGGCATCTGGCGGCCAAATTAGAACTGCGATGAAAAATTTCACGTTGTTTCGCGAGAAAAATGCCGGACGAAAGTTAAGCAGATTGCTTGAACCCGCAGAACTGTTCACGAGAAGCGCGGCAAACTTCTGGTGGGATTGACTGGGATAGGTTTTGTGACAGCGCCGCGGCCGATATTCGCGCACGACTACTGTATGTACTGCATTCCTGTGTCGCTAGTACAACGCAGTCTTGGCGGCATCTATAGCCGACTATAGAATGCAATGCAATTTACACGCTACAGTACCTCAGCGATATTACCGTACTCTTCAGTGTCGTTCATACTGCACTCTTCAAATCGCCCTTTCAGCGGCGGCGCAGCCGAGCAGAAGTGGCCCAACCTCTACTTTTGCGGTGCCAACAAATCACTCGTCGGCCTACACGACAGAGGTGGAGTAGAGATTGAAATACATATGTAGAGGGTGGAAAAAGACTGCATTTCAGTGCGTTCACCACGCGTTTCTCTTGGTAACAAAATAGACCTGCGTCAAATCTGACGCGATTGCGTGAAAGTTTCAACGCAACGTCAACATCCGTTTGTAATGGGGTTTCTTTCAGTCTCGCTGATTATTTCAACTGTTTATGTCGCCAGCCTGAGTGTCCATTTTCAGGCGTCTTGAAAGAAGTGAGAAGTTTTGACTTTCGCAAGGAGTGGATGGAGACTGACGAACGGAAGGCCACAGGCCTGGCGAAAGCCGCCACGCTGTTGAACGAGATCGTCTCGTCAGTGAAATCTAGTGGCTCCACTGAAAATTCGAAGAATTTCGCCCTGATTTGGGCAGAGAGGCGCACGGACGGCTATTGCCCCCCGGCGAAATCCTACGGCCCCATTGGCGCGGACAACTTGGTGCTTTACAGGGTGCCCAGCGGTGTGAATTTGGTCTCGCCCGAGTTCTGTCGCGAGTCCGGGATCTGACTCCCAATGTTTCAGTACCTATATGAGCGAGAAATGTGTCGAAGTGGATTAATGAGCCAGTCTCGAGCTCGACTCGATGCGAAGAACAAGGCAGATGATCTCAGACCGAGAACACGTTCGCCTCCGACTCCGCATCCTGCTAC
>JASAMZ010004551.1:67500-106846 GCA_030248115.1 Linhomoeus sp. GSCO2_2 | reverse complement strand
CACTTTTTACCTTATTTTTGCAAAATTTCCTTACTTTTGCCTAATTTTTAGGTCGTTTTGACCTCCCCCCTCCTCCTCAGTTTTGGAAACCCTCCCCCTAATCCGGATTACCCCCCCCCCCCCCCCCTCCCCGAGGGGGCGCGTTACAGGTATGCTCTCGATACACCAATACGCGCACGGCACTTCAGAACAACCCCTGTAACCATAACTTCCATTCTCGACCTGAAGCAGTCTGCTATTGAGAAGGGAGGGGAAATCGTAACTCTAATTCCTCGGCCAAAAGTAGACTACCATGAGGGGGGGGGGGGGGGGCTGCCCACCCACCGTAGAGGTCGGGTCCGTTCTCCTTGACCAGAGGGTGCGTGACGTCTGGGTCGAACATGAGGCAGTTGGGCGTGACCAGCAGCGTCCCAGAGACCATGCCCTCGTTCTCCGTGAACTGCTTCACCTTGAGCTTCAGGAAGCGCTGCAGACACTCCGCGTCCAGACTGTCTTGCGGTTGTGGTGGCGCTGGGGCTGCTGGTACAATGTCCACGGGCGCCGACTGCGTCACGGGACCCAGATCGACCCCTCGCGAGGCGACTATAGGCGAGGGCGGCAGCGCGCCTCCTTCGGCGCTGCTGGTGCTGGAGTGGCGCACGGCGCGCCCGGGCATCGACTTGATGCCGTCGTCTGCAGCGAAATTCAACATACTGACACGATCCCATACTGCAGTAAGAGGAGGAAAGGAGCGCCCACCCATCTTGCCGGCGCCGGCAGCAGTTCCGACTAGCCTGTCGTTCTCCTTGTTGTTGGCGTTGGCGTCCGTTTTGGTCGTCGGCCGCGGGATCTTGAGTCTCTGGCCGGGAAAGACCATGCGCGAGCCCATCCGATTCGCCTTCATCAGCTCCGAGGGCGTGCAGTCGTGGAAGGCGGCGATGCGCTCCAGGGTGTCCGACGACTGGACCACGTAGTGCGCCTGCTGCTCCCCTTCCATGTCAGCGCCAGAGCAGGGATGCTATGGAGTGTAGAGTCAATTCCACACCACAACAGGGCTCCTGACCCCCTGCTCGAAGTTCTGCGTCCCACCCAGCAACAGAAGTGCGCACTGTCTTCCTAACACGGCGACTCAACTCTGAAAGCAATACACGCTCGGCGGGTGGTCCGGCCAGCCGGTGCCACCCGAAAGCGGTGGGAGAGCAACTGTCAAAAGCGTAGCGCGGAATTGGGCTCATTAGCGGCTCCATTTCTTCGCAACTCCGCGCCGCGCCGACCAATCCGACGGCCAGGAGCATTAGCGACGCGCGTATGTATGGCGAAAGAGCGAGCGTGGATCAATTTTCGCGCCGAGGCAGCTCCCGCCAGCCCCCCTTTCCACGCACGCACAACAACAGAAGCGGCTGGCGCACGGACATAGTCGGCGCCCCACCTTGAATAGACGTCCCGCGTGGAAGGGAATGGAAGGGGGGGGGGGGGGGGTGTGGCGAAACACTGTCCAAAGCGGGCTTCCACGCTGGGCGGCGGGCGTTCAGCCGGCAGCCGCAGCTCCTAATACTTTCCGAGGGGAAGGGGTGGCTGGCTGGCTGGCTGGATGCAAGGTGGCGTGAAGGAGGAGGGGAGTGAAAGCCGCCGTTGGTCTGCCTGGGAGAAAGAGAGAGTGCTCAGCGGAAAGTCATGCCTTCCGTGAGCCGAGAAATGGAGAGAGAGAGCGTACGACTATGACAGCGTGTCGCGACCGACCGAACGGGGTAGTGAACCACGGCGGGCTCCCTCGAGGGCAGGGTAAGAGAGGATGACGAGACCGCAACGCTTATAAAGACTCCCCCTTCTCCGTAGACCGCCCGGCCGACAATTGCTCAACGTTGGGTAATGGGTAGTGTATCTGTTGATCGTGTGACCGGGGTTTGTGAGACGCCTGAGGGGAGACTAAGGCGCGCTCCTTACCCTCACGCTAGTGAAGACAGAATTGAATTGCCGCGGAGCCCTCAAGCTGCCTGCCTAGCTAGCTAGACTCCTTCTGTCCAGCTTCTGCCTGCCTATTCCTCCTCCCACTGGTCCCCATCTTGCTATGAAAGAAGGCAAGAAGACCGCCTCTCAGCGCGGACAGCAAGATTTTACTTTCCTTCTGGAACAGAGTGTATCTTCGCTGTGCAAAAGAACTAACGGCGAAACTGACATCCACCAGCCAACAGTGGCACTTCTAACTGGAAGCCAATTTGCCCTAAAACGACAGCCAGCCCACAAGCGGGACAGGCGACTCGCCGCCCCCAAACGGCCAATTTGAGAGGGGAGGGAGGGTGGGAAGAGGGGCGGATAAAAAGTCGATGGAAATCCAGTTCCAACAATCGACCCAAAGTGAAACACAGCCTCCGTCTGCGCTGTAGCTCAGACAAACACGATCTTCTGTGTCTTCGTTTCGTCGTGATTTCGGCTATTAGTATTCCACGACCCAACGACCCACGACCCAATCCACGACCCACGACCCAATCCACGACCCAAATCGGAAAAGGCGCATTGCGACTTGAGACGGCCTACCAAATGACTATTCCTGGTAGACAGAGACGACAGAAACTGAAAATGACAGACGCAGCGAATTTCGATTGTGCCATGGGTTTCTGGGGTGCAGATTAATCTGGCATTGATTTAGCATGTTGACGATGTTTGCTGTTAATTTTTATGAAGTCCCCTGATTTTTGGATTTTTACAAGTAAAAAAATAATCAGGCCATAACTTTCGCAAAAGTGGATCGATCTTGGTGATTTTTGGAGATGTTATAGTCCTTCAGATGCTCTACGAAGCGGTACTGGAATGGGCTCCCTAGGTGGTCCGCCGCGGGAGTACAGTAGGAAATTTGAATTTCAAAAATATTTTCTGGCCCTTAAAACACCATAACGCGAGTTTGCGACAGTGGATCCTCACCAATTTTTACTCTGACTTGGGGGCTTGTATGGCCTTTCGAACGAGAGAAAACCGCCGTGATCGCTTTTGTCATTCGGGAAATCCGCGTGGCAAAGGTGCTGGCTCCCGAGTGGAAAATTGGGATTTTCGACTTTGGGTAGAATTTTGGGCTGGAAATCACTCCTGTAGCTGTAAATTGACCGGTGCAACGTATTCAGCGTCGAAAGTTGGTCTAGACCATGTGTCTTGACAATTTTGAGGTGCCATACCCTGGTCCTGGGCCTGAGGTCAAATTCTCGAAATTGAATTTTCACTTGTTTCAAGGTTTTCGACGACGTTGAACACGAATCCGGTGTTTGTTAGCCTGATTTTGGCCAAAAATTTACCTTTTGGAAGTTGTTCGAATTACGCAGATTTGAATTTGGATTTACCATATCAAGCAGCGCGCGCTGATCCAATTTCAAACTTTCTACACCAAAGAACTTGGGAACGAGCCAAAGAGTGGGAATGCAACAGTTGTTGGGGTTTCCTGCGCCCCCGTCTGCTGAAACAATCACGCGGAGTGCCTATCTGACACTCAGTTCAGACACTCATTCAAATTTTGGTCTGTTCGGGTACAAAAGCTCTAAAATAGCGCCACAGGCAAACAGAATTTGCCACTTTCATCTCTTCCATTAGGAAATTTCTCTAAAATAGCTCCGCAGTCCAAGATTTGTTGCTAGGACTGTAACTACTACCCCCCCCCGCCCCCCCAGGCTTGGACCAATCAGAATGGGAATCTTGTTCTTGTTGTCAAATCTTCCTGGGCTGACAATAAAGCGGCAAAAGTTTAGGAAATTTTCTGCATAGCAGTTTGAAAATTGTCGATGTAGTCACCAGCAGTGCTATCTTTGAACAGTCGAACCTTTTAAGGTATTTTCCATGAAAATAGGGCGAAAGAAGGCATTATTTTCACTATTTAGGCGTTTTATACTGTTTTTCAGAACAATTTTGGAACTCAACTTTGGCCCTTTCAACCAAATCCTCAAATCACAGCAGAAATATCCTTCCCCAGGTTGACGAGCAATCGCACCTATGTCAAAATAGATTATAAACAGTGCACAGAGTGCAAAAATAAGGTACAGAAGGGAAGAATGTTGCATTTCTTAACAGAAACATGTCCACCATCAAATTCTACACGCTTGGCGCAATTTTCAGTCCTCTACATACAGGAGATCACGAGAAATTCCATAATTCTTAGCCGCAGTTGCCGTTAAACCTTTCTGCCGTCTCTGTCTACCAAGAATAGTCATTCGGTAGGCCGTCTCAAGTCGCAATGCGCCTTTTCCGATTTGGGTCGTGGATTGGGTCGTGGGTCGTGGATTGGGTCGTGGGTCGTTGGGTCGTGGAATACTAATAGCCGTGATTTCTTTGGAGTTTGGACGACCGACGACACGCGATTTGCAGCGCGTCGGAAATAGCACGAAATGTAAACGAATGACTTTTAGCTATCTACGCACCGACTATGTACATTCGAATACTTGTGAAGTTATCGAGGCGCACACGAACACACTTGTGCAACAATCAAGAACGCTGCCGGCGGTCGTTTGTTACCCGTCATTGTCATGCAGCGAAGTCATCGGTCGAGTGAAGCTGTCTTCGAAGTTTACAAGGCTCGACTGTCGCATGACATGAGAAGTCGCCAAACGATTGCGTTCGACGAGTATCTGTTATGCCCTACTGCATAAGCTTTCACAGGACTCCCAAACCAATTAGACAAGCAACCTCTCAGTGCGCCGATTCAAGTCACAAGCGATCACAGCCTTTGCAGCGGCGTCAGGCCCATCAGTCGAAGGTAGTTGCCAATCACCCCTCTGCAGAGGGAGAAGAGGAAGAGCAGGCGATTGGCCCTGGGCACGGAAGAGCCCCGCACCTTGTTGGCGCTCACGGCCCGGCCCGCGCAACGGCACAGCTCCAGAACGGAGCGCGTCTGCAACTGTACATGCACGTGTGTGGTGATATAGCAAAGGGTGCCCCCACCCACGAGCAAACACACAGCACTGACTAAAACTCCCGAATCTCCAACCAACACCGGCTGGCAGTATCACCTACCGGCCTTCACTTCCGCCTTCTGGCTATTACAGTAGCCTAGATCCAACCGCAGCCAACAATAGCGGCTAGCGCCCGACGGCGGCGGTCTACTTCATACCACCCCCTCCCACCCCCCCCCCCCCCGCCTCCTCTGCACTTCGCTTATGCTAGAGGCCTCGCTTCTGGACGTAGTTCGCTGCTTCCACTCACGGCCACGTAAGGCTCCAGGGTGGCGCAGCAGGCGAAGAGCTCGTCGGGCATCCTCAGCAGCTGCTCCGCCACCGCGTGCAGCTTCCTGTCCGCCTCGTCCTCTCCGTAGTCGAAGAGGTACGAGTCCTCGAAAGCGTCTTCGTGGGAATACCTCGAGAGGTCCTCTTGCACCTCCTGCTCCCAGTTGGGGCACTCGCGCTCCTGGTTGTAGACGAGCAGGTTGGAGAGACGGGCGTGCGTCGACTGGAAGGAAAGGGCAGGGGTGTGCCCACCGCTGAAGGAACGGGACGGAGGGAGGTGAGAGGGGAGGGCGGAGGGAGGAAGAAGGAGGGAGGGAGGTGAGAGGAGAGGGGGGGGGGCGGAGGGACGAAGAGGGAGGGAGGGAGGTGAGAGAGGAAGGGGAGAGGGAGGGAGGGAGGAGGAGTGAGAGAGGGAGGGGGGAGAGTGAGGGAGGGAGGAAGGGGGAGGGAGGGAGGAAGGGAGGGGGAGGGAGGGAGGATGGGACTGGGAGGGAGGGAGTGAGGGAGGGAGAGGGGGACTGAAGGAGCGGGTAGAAGGGGGAGGGGGAGGAGGTGCAGCAACAACCTGGGCGTAAAAGCCCGAGTCGGCGGTCTTCAGCTGTAGGGCGGCGCTCCAATCGAAGGGTCGTGGTCTCTGTCCCCTCCTGTGGCTGAGGAAAAAGACCTTGAGAGCGCTGAGGGCCAACTGGCGCGACACCTCCTCCACCTCTGAGGGGTCCACTTTGAGGGTAGGAGAGGTGGTCACCAGACGGCGGCATTCCTCCACTCCTGCGCTGAGTAGTGCCTCCGCCGACACCGACTGCAAAGTTTGACAAGAAAACCTGCGGTCTGTAGCTATCCATTGTACTGTTAGAAGTTGCCCCACCTCGCCACTTCTGGTGCTCATGCCCTTGAATCGGGCGAAGCCGACGTGGCGAATCTTCTGGGCGACGTCCTCTCGATCCAATGCCTTCAGGGCACGCTTCAAAGAGTCGAAGTGCTCAGACTGGTCGAAGTCGACCACGTAGATCAGCCAGTCGGGCTGGAACCGCTCGTTCCTGCAAGCGCATATAACACCCGAAAACTGGATTCTTAATCAAGGAAGGGAGGAACCCCAAGAGCATACTACATCGTCTGACCTTACCTCTCCACTGCCGCAGTGATGTCTCTGACCAAGTAGACGGTAGCACCATCCGACTTGCGCAAGACCACACCGGGAGAGCTCCGGGTCTTCCCAGTTTTACTCGCGTTTGTGACGACGCCTGTCCCTTCGTTTCTCCTCGGTAGAACCACCCCACCGTCTTCCATGACTTGAGCCGCGCCGCTGGAGACGAGCCTGTCGATGAGTGCAGTTTGCCCGGCGAAGTTGCTCGCCTGCGCCGACTCCGACTCCCAGTGGTCGAAACGGACGCCAAGTAATTCATACACCCGCGCGAACTCTGCTTCGCTGACCGATTTGGCCTGTCGCCAGAAAGTCAGGGTTTGGCCGTCCGAGTTTCCTGAGTTCAACAGAGAATGGTGCCCTCCAATTCCAGCCGATCACAAACAACTGAAGTGTCACCACCGTCGGCCAACTCAGCCTCCATGGCTGCGAACTTCGCCTTGGCATCCTGCCAAAAATCGGCGTCCGCTGCCGCCGCGGCATTCGCCTTGACGTAGACGTCCTTCAAGACGTTCAGAGTCTCGGCGCCATTCGCGTGGCTGCTCAAATCCACGCCAAAACGTTCCACTCCCACGTGCAACAGGCCAAATTGCGTTCCCCAATCGCCCAAATAGTTCAGACTCGTGACGGAGTGTCCCGCGGCGCGCAGCAGGTCGCCCAGGAACTGGCCAATCAGCGTGGAGCGCAGGTGGCCCACGTGGAAGGGCTTGGCGATGTTGGGCGAGCTGTACTCGAGCACGAACTTCTTGGGGGAGTTCAATTTGAGCACAGACTCGGCTTTAGCGTGGGCGGGAGGCTTCTTAGAGGACAAATCGATGAGATGCTTGATGGGGTGCTCGGACCGGCACCCCTCAGCGGCCAGGGAACGCAGAAAGGCGGCCGCCTTCTGTGGAAGCATGCTCAGTCGTCGCTGGTACTAGTGCCAAAAATTTCAAAAACTCTTTCGAATCTGGCGCCGCCGTTTACATTCGGTGTGTTGTGCGTATTTTACTATAGATAGCTACATGTACATACATAACCTTATCGCTTGAGTCAGATAAACATACCTTGAAGTACATAGTTGCATCCACTTCCCGCAATCCCTCCACACTGCGCAATATTGCGCGATCTGGATGGGTACCCTCCAAACTACGCAATATGGCGCGTTCTGGAGGGCGACCCCTCCAAACGACGCAATCCTAGTGGCCGAGGGGGCACAGCAGGCCTGAGCAGGAGGTGAATAAAGGGGGAGTGCTCACCCCACGGCCCACATACAGTTTGCACTAAACCCCTGTCAACGTCGCGCCTGGCGGGTTTCCGCTGAAGCTTAGCGCGACCACCAAATTCATGTCGCGCTCTCGCGCCCTGAAGTCGGTCACCGGTCGCGTTAAGCCTAAGCTTCGACCCGCCAGACTGCGACGCCGACTGACTCTTGTGATCCTTCTCTGGGCGCAGGGCGAGCCTTATCTAAGCATAGCCAAGCCAGACATGGAAGGAAACAACTTCCTGATAAAAGAATTAAGCGTAAAAGCAAAAGAATTCAACGTTCTAACAGCTGATTGCACGTTTTGGAGAAGCCGCCCTCTAGAACGCGCCATACTGTAGATTCTCCAGAACGCGCCATACGGTTCGGAAGGGAACTCCTGCACATTCTGGAGGATTGCGCCGTCCTGATGCTTCACATGTTTCCAAGAAGTTTGCTAGGTACAAGAGTTCCTTCCACAAGTCTCGTCGCCGTCGAAACAGCCGTTTCACGGTACCCAACGTTATTTCATTCCACGCGAGGTTTCGTTGACCTACCGCAACAGCAGAACTAGAAAGAATGCGGGTCAGTCACCGGAGTCACTACTTTCGGAACAGAAGCTGGCGCATGGTCGCCGAGTACTTGGCGTTCAGACGTTGAGCCTGAGTCTTCGCCTTCTTCTCCTTTCCCTTTCCCCGTGGAGCTCCTCTCTTCAGCAGGGACTGACGGTAGAACCAGAGGGTGCTGGGTGGATGCTGCTGAGCGTTCCAGCTTCCGTCGCCTCCGTCCGCTGTTGCTGTCGCCGCCGCCGAGCTTCTCGCTCGATCTTGAACCACGATGAAGTCGTCGTGCGCTGGAATCGACAGCATTGTTACCGTCTTTATTGCAACGAAAGTACAGGGTGTAACAGAGTTTCGGGCCGATTTGTTTCTTGAATAACTCTTACAAGACTATGAATATTTTAGTGCAGTCTTTTGCATAATGTAGGCAACACTCCAGGAAATTTTATGGGCTACATAACGAATCTTCAACGTACAGTACGGTAGCGGCGTAAGCGATTAAAATTTCGGTCTTGTTTCTCAAGGCTCATCTGGCGTCTTTTGAGTCCCTTCTCCTCTCCAACAAACTGTAGGTAAGCGAGAACGATGAAACTTGAAGACAGTATAGCCAAACGTGTTTGCAACTCTGACACCCACTTTCGGCATCCTACACCAAACTGTGCTCGATTGCGGGCTTAAAACACAAAATTTGGCAATTTCTCAACACCTTTCCTTCTCAATCAGCAGAATTGTGTGTTTAAAGCCGGTAATTGTGCACAGCAGCTTCCAGGATCCTGACAATTGGTGTCAGAGTTGTAAACACATTTCTCTTCAAGTTTCATCGCTCTAGCTTTCCTGCAGGTTGCTGGAGAGGGGACGGGACTCAGACGACACCTGGTTGGCCTTGAGAAACAAGCCCGAAATTTTAATCGCTTACGACGCTACCGTACTGTACGTTGAAGATTCGTTATGTAGCCCATAAAATTTCCTGGAGTGTTGCCTACATTATGCAAAAGACTGTACTAAAATATTCATAGTCTTGTAAGAGTTATTCAAGAAACAAATCGGCCCGAAACTCTGTTACACCCTGTAGGTACAGTAGGCATCTCCGGCAGCTTACTGACAGGGCAAGCTGTAGATGAAGGCGGCCGTGCCGTCGACGCAGATGACGGCGACGCAGACGAGCATCAGCGCGGCGAACGAACCCATTCTACCGTAGTCGAGTTGTTGACGCCGGTTGGTCGGTCGAGTTTTCGCAGCGTCTCCGCTCAGTTAAGCTGTGGCAAAGCGGAAAGTGGTGAGAGAACTACAGTGGATACCGCACCTGCTCAAGGAAGCTGGCAAGTTATCGTCGGCGAAGACGTCAGCATCAGCAGAGGCAATTTCCCCGGCGCGGCCATGCAGGTGGCAAAGAGATTGCCTTGGCTTACACACACGTCAACCGAAATAGAGGATTGTGAAGTGAGGGTGCTGGTCGTTTGAAAGGGTCGCAGTAGTACCCGGTACACATTCACGTAGAGACCAACAATGGCTTTTCAGGGTTTGAAGACGACTGTGAGGCACACACCCTAAGTACACATTTCATGTATATAATTAGCATATAGTTTGTCTTTGCACCATTCAATACAAAGCGACGATCGATTTCCTGTCGTCAGTCTATCTGTCGTCGTCGTCGTCTAGATCTTCTTAGCCGACGGAACCGTGACGGCATACGGTTCAACGGCGACACGTTCCCAAGTGCCTACTTGGATGAATAAGTACAAGACGGCCTAAGGGGTCAGCCCAAAGTGGACGACTGACTTCCAGGTATTACTGTACTGTATAGGAGTTATTTCTGCCGGATAAATTATTGGACAACGATAGAAGGAACTTGGTGAGACGGAGTTCGTTCACCTCTATATTTCATGTAAAAGTGCCTAAAGGCAGAAAGATGAATATGTTCCAGATGTGAAGCATGTAAAAGCAAGAGTATTAAACGATATTCCACTGGTGTAACAAACGCGGCGCTTCGCGCCGCCCACCAATTTGTAAGAGAAATATTAGTAGGTACCGGCATTAATTGAGGGAAAGCATTTTCGACTAGAATTATCCACACAAAACTGCGCAAAGGTCACAACGACACGCGGCAACATATTCGGCACATCTTAGCGTGTCGTTGTGACCTTTGCGCAGTTTTGTGTGGATAATTCTAGTCGAAAATGCTTTCCCTCAATTAATGCCGGTACCTACTAATATTTCTCTTACAAATTGGTGGGCGGCGCGAAGCGCCGCATTTGTTACACCAGTGGAATATCGTTTAACACTCTTGCTTTTACATGCTTCACATCTGGAACATATTCATCTTTCTGCCTTTAGGCACTTTTACATGAAATACTCTTACTTTTGTATTGGCGGAGCCAGTCAACCAATCAACTTAAACGAGTAGACCACTTTGAGACATGAATGTTTAGGCTTTCGAACGAACGGAATCCCTTTTAGTAACGTACGAGGCGAGTAGGACAATTTTTGGGCACGTTTGCAGGGGTTCCTGAACGAGCGGAAACAGTTTGAGGGACGCACAAAACGTGTAGGACAATTCTGGGGCACGTATGCAGCAGCTCCTGAAACTCTGCCAAGAAGCTTCAGGAGGGGCAGGGGTAAGGGAAGGGGTAGGGGGGGACATGGGTAAGGGGATTGCAGGACACAATTAGGGCGAGGGATATGGTTGAGGATCAAGAATCTTACCCCTTGCTTTGTATGCAGGTAAAAATCTGACCCCTTGCACAGGTGAAGGCCAAAACTCTCCCCTTGGTTTGTATGAGGCCCCAAAACTCTAGCCCCTTGGTTTGTGTGAGGTGCGCTATTTGATTCTCTTCTACAGGGAGGTTGTGCGTTGACAGATGGAGTCTGAGGACCCTCATGAATCAATTCTTCTCGTTAAGACGGCTTATTTGAGCCCCAACAAGACTAGGTTCGGATAAGGAAACACTGAGTAGTGGTCAGACCACGTTTGCGTGGCTCCGCGTGGACATGGTGCGTGGTACGGGGTCGCCGATGGCGCCATTGGATTCCTCTCGTCGAGACGGTTTCAACGAACCCCAACAACGCCATGTTCCGAGCAGCCAATCAAAAGTTACAAATTTGTGGCACCTTTTTTCGCCCGGCCTCAGCCGGGCGAACCCCTACGAGAGCTCTTCGTCCGTTCGTTCGTCCGTTCGTTCGTTCGTTCGTTCGTCCGTTCGTTCGTAACGCTCTCAGATCTCGGCGTTGGTAAGTCGTAGGAAGGAGATCTTGGGCTTTATGGATAGGTCTCGACTCACTGAGAATTGCGCTAAGAGGTTTCGAAATTCAAAAGTTTGAAATTCGCGAGTTACAGTAACCCAAAGGTCAAAACTTAAAACGGCGCTAACTCGCTCGTCTTACGTCGTAGAGCGGCGTGCGATAGGTCAACTAAGAGGTCTCGAGGTGCTCTTTCGTTTGGCATTAAAAGTTTTCTTAATTACGCAAACACGCAACACGGAAAGCGACATTCTCGCGTTTTTAGCGCAGAAATCGCTCTAACTCGCTCAGCGTGCGTCGTAGGGAGACGATCTTGGGTTGGTTAGACAGCTCTCGACTCACTGATCATTTGTTCTTCTATTGGTCAAAACTCAAAAGTTTGAATTTCGAGAGCTACAGTAACCCAAAGGTTTAGAACGCGAAACTTATCTAACTCGCTCGTCTTCTGTCATAGAGAGACGATCTTGAGTTCGTTGAATAGGTTTCGGCACACTGACAATTCCGTTAAGAGAACTCGAAATTCAAAAGTTTGAATTGCGCGCGCTACAGTAATCCGAGGGTCCAAAACGCAAAACGGCTCTAACACGCTCGTCTTACGTCGTAGAGCGGCGTGCGATAGGTCAACTAAAAGGTCTCGACGTGCTCTTTCACTTGGCGTAAAAAATTTGTTAATTACGCGAACACGCACCACGAAAAGCGACATTCTCGCGTTTTTAGCATAGAAATCGTTCTAACTCGCTCAGCGTGCGTCGTAGAGAGACGATCTTGAGTTGCTGGATAGCTCTTGACTCACTGATCATTTGTTCTTGTATTGGCCGAAACTCAAAAGTTTGAATATCGCGAGCTACAGTAACCCAAAAGTTCCAAATGCAAAACTTCTCTAACTCGCTCGTCTTCCGTCGTAGAGAGACGATCTTGAGTTTGTTGAATAGGTTTCGGCACACTGATCATTCCGTTAGGAGAAGTCGAGATTCAAAAGTTTGAATTTCGCGAGCTACAGTTACTCAAAGGTTCAAACAGCAAATCGGCCCTAACTCGCTCGTCTTACTAAAAAAATACTTTTGTTTTTTTAAACCCTTGTCTTACGAACAACTTTGTTTGCTAAAGAAATTAATCCCGGGCGATCCCAATGTTGCCCTGCGACAACCGCTCAGAAATGCGTGTGTCTTGCTCAAAAAATTAATCCCGGGCGATTCCAATGTTGCCCTGCAAGAACCCCTCAGAAAGGAGCGTGTCAGAAGTAGCGCATGAATAGTGGACTTCGGGCGGGCGCGCGTCATATCGGAAAGGCTTCGAAATACTTTACAAAAGTATCCACTCTTTTACTCTTCCACTTTAAAACACTCACAAACCACTCTGTATTAATAAAACAACTCAACTTTTTTAAAACAGCTTGTTACAAAAATAGCGCTCTTGGTACCTTTTTGCGGGTCGCGGATAGCGCCATTGTAATTTTCTCGGTGAGGCGGTTCAAACGAACCCCTACAACGCTATGTATGAGCCAATATAAAGTTGATTTTTGAGGCACTTTTTTCAAAAATAGCGCTCATGGTAAATTTGGGGGCGACGGCATTGGTGCCATTGAAATTTTCTCGTTGAGACGCTTCAAACGAACCCCTTGATATGGTTCTGATGTGTTTTGAATTTGTTAACAATTTGTCAGTATACTGAAACTCCCCTTCGCAGTCGACATTTTTGACCCCCAGGGCATGCGTGGTAGGTCTGAGGGGGTCGGCGTGGTCACCGTTGGATTCTACGGGTCGAGGCGGTTTTGCTGATGCCAACTTTATTTAATTTTAATTTAATTCTGCTGCTGCTGCTGTTCTATATTTAATTTAATTTAATGGTGCTGACGCCTCCTGAACGAGCGGGGGCACTTTGAGGCACGTAGAAAATGAGTAGGACAATTTTGGGACGCGTTTGCAGGGGCTACTGAACAAGCGGGGGAACACCTTGAGGCACGCACAAAACGAGTAGGATAATTTTGGGGCACGTATGCAGGGGCTCCTGAACGGGGGAGGGGGGGGGGCGCTTAGATGCTGCACTGCACGCGCACAACCGTGGGTGGGGCAACAATAGAAGGCGGACTCGATGAGATGCTGGTGTACGTTAGAGCGTGATCTGGAGAAGAAGGAGAAGGAGAAGAAGAAGAAGACGGAGAAGAATTCACCCCCCGCCGTTGGGACAAGAACACGCCGCGATCCTTTTTGCGCCTGTAACTTTCGCTACACTGCACCGATTTTCACCAAATTTGGAATTTAATCTATTCGTAATGAAGTCCTTTAGTGTGCCAAATTTCAACCAGTTCCGATCAGCGGAGCCAGAGAAACAAGTATCGTGATGATGGGAAAAGGTGCGCGCGGCCGAGATGGAACATATTATGGTTAGCGATGCATATAAGAACTCCGAGTTACGAAACTAAAAACTAAACTAAACTAATTTTGGAGTTTTTTACCAACTAGCTGTTAAAAAACTCACAAAAATTAACTAATTTTGGGTTAGTTTTTTAACTGCAGTTAAAAAAGTAACTAGAGCCAGCCAGTTTTTTAACAGTTTTTTAATTATATCGCACTAGAAATGTGCTTTTGACTGATTATGACCATCAGAACTGTCAGTAATTCTCCAAAATTTGTCTGAAACTTGTCTCACTATCACCAAGCCACCTCAGACAGGCCAAATCGGCCACGTAAATGGTTTTTCAGGAATGACAAGACTCAATTTGCGGACTTTGTGACTGAAGCACTGCAGTTCAAAAACTAATTTTGAACTGCTCAGTTAAAAAACTAGTTTTTGATTAAAAAATTAACTCAGGTTGAGTTTTTTAACCAGGTAAAAAACAAAAAGTAACTCAGCTCCAGTTTTTTAACTAGGTAAAAAACAAAAATTAACTCAGGATTAGTTTTTATATGCATCACTAATTATGGTTTGGCGCTGCCGCGCCAACCATGATCACCCCTCTGACAATACGGAGTTGCACTCGCTCAGATACCTGATCGGCTTCATCGAGTGGCTACTGGCCAGCGACAGCGGCCTCGACTTCACCGTCAAGTTGGCTCGGGCCACCATTGATTCAATACTGGCGGTACGCAGTCGAAAAGGAATATTGCATTGCACGAATAGGGTACCAAAACAACCTTCGTACTAAGCATACTAAGCGTACGCAATTGAGAGACTAGAGCCTTTAGCCCGTAGGAGAATCTCTAAGGTCAATAGCCCATGGGAAATCAGCCTGTAGGACATTTGAGATAGCCCTCAAGTCATTTGACAATGTGCCCCTGCCAGTGCCTACATTTACTACTGCACCAGCTCCCATGCCTGTAAATACACAATAGACATTTGGCTTTAGCCCATAGACAATTGGGTTTAGCCCATAAGACAGTTCAGAAAGATCTCAAGTCATTCGACCCCACGCCCCTGCCACTGCCTACGTTTAGGCTCGCACCAGCTCCAGTGCCTGTAAATACGCAGTAGATGCTTGGCTTTAGCCAATAAACATTTGGGTTTAGTCTATAGGACATTTCAGATAGATCTCAAGTCATTCAACCCTATGCCCCTGCCAGTGCCAACGTTTAGGCTCACACCAGCTCCCGTGCCTGTAAATACACAATAGATACTTGGGTTTAGCCTGTAGACAGTTGGGTTTAGCCCGCAGGACATTTCAGATAGATCTAAAGTCGTTTGACGTAGATCCAGAATAGTTTGATGCTGTGTCCCTGCCAGTGCATGCAGTGCCTGCGAATACACTTTGGAGTCTCACAGCGACAACTCCATAGTGAATGGTGACACTCTAAAGTGCCATTGGCGCGAAATCAAACGTCAGTCACGCGAAATCAAACGTCAATCACTTCGTGTGGTGCTTTTTGTGCTCAGAATGTACTGGCGCAGTCGATATTTGCGAAATATTTTGGAATTTAGAGATCGACGTAAGTCAACAAACCTTCATGCACAACTACAGGCCAGGACGGTCAGTTTAAGCCATAGATCATCGCGATCCGTCAACTGTGGCTAGAGTTATGGCGTCCACAGACAAACAAACAAACACACGGACAAACTCTTGCCGCTTAGTAATAAGGATGAAATAGATCCAGAATAGTTTGACGCTGTGGCCTTGCCAGTGCATGGAGTGCCTGTGAATACACTTTGGAGTCTCACAACGACTACTCTTTGGTGAGTGGTGACACTGCAAATGTCCCTCACAACGATTTAAAGTTGATGTTTTGCGTGTTGGCATACAGCGCGCGCGTCATTGCCGCTGTGTCCGCCGTTTGAATCAGAGTGGTTTAGCAGAATTGTGCACCTCACAATTGAAATTGTTGAAATTTTATGGAATTTAGGCATCGACCAAAGTTGAGACCCCAAAATGGCATCCTTCCAGTCCATGACGGTCAGTTTAAGCTATAGATCTCCATGATCCATCGCCTGAGTCGCGAGAAAATCGCCGGACAAACAAACAAACAAACAAACAAACAGACTCTATGCCGCTTAGTATATAGGATGAAATGAATTCGACTAAATAGTGATATTCAAGTAGAAACCAATTAATGGTAGGCTAGAAGTAGATACCTACCTACACTATTATTGGGTTATTGTGTTCTGCTTAGGACAAGTGTCAAATCCGAGTTTAAGCCGCGGGGCGGGGGGCTAATCTACGGAAGAACTCGGTAGCAGCGTGCTTAATGAAGTGAGCAGAGCAGACCACCTTCCTAACCGATACTACAAGAACAGAAGAAGACGTGCTCGTCTCACACTCTGTCTATCTAAACCCCTTTATGAATGAAATGTTACTGGAGTTACGTAACCTCCAGGTTGCCGGATGTCCCAGGTTACCTGCAGTTACGTAACCTCCGGCGAAGGGCAGCAAAGGTAAGGGCAGGTTTACCACGATATTTGTTTCTCGGGATATACTGAACGAAATTGAGAGAAATTTGGCACACTAATCAGTCTTATCACAAATAGATTAAATTTCAAATTTGGCGAAAGTCGGTTCAGTGGAGCGAAAGTTGTGGACGCGTCCTTACCATCGCTGCCCCTCCGCCAGAGGTTATGTAATTTCAGGTAACCTGGGACATCCGGCAACCCCCGGTGTCCCAGGCCGCTTTCGACACATGTGCCCAATCGTTCATAAAGGGATACGTACGGCACGTTTGGAATGGACGTTCGCCGTTTGTTGCCCGACGTTTGATGCTTTCGCTTCCTTCAATGACGCGCTGAATCACCCCCTTGAGCGGCTGTCGCTGAGAGCGGGTGCTGAGTACAGTAAGCCTTGACTAGCTAGCAGCAGTTTTCCATAGGGAGAACATGCACAAAGGCTGCATAGTTCATCATCCAACAAAGAATAGACCAGAAATGTGAAAGTCGAGCGCCGCCCGACGCGAGACACGCAGACAAAGCCGGATGCGTAAACTACCTACTAGGGCAGAGCGCGCTCTAAGACAAACGCTGTTACTTCCGTCCTCACACAATCATGGGATAGGCCACCCGCTGAGGCAAGCGGCGTTCGCAGCGTCCCTTGGCTGAGTCAACGTATAAGGCAACAGATTTGAAACCTTTTACAGTTCACAGAATGACATCATTCGCAATTTCGGCTGGCAATAGTGAGGATTATCTGACATTCAGTTCAAGTGACGATTCTTCTTCACCCACCGAATGCACTACTGCTTCTGCCAGCCACCGCAATCGTTTTGCCTGCCTCCATTCAAAATGTGGAATGGACAGATTGTTGTACATTAACACCTCTAGTTCCACAGTTGTGACAATTCCTGATGAAAGGCCCATTGAGTGCCTGAGACACCTGAAAGTTTTGTCTCTATTCAATGGTGGAGTGGGCCACCTCTTTGCAATAACTCAGAATGGAGAGCTGTTTTTGGTGCTAGACCTACTCAGAGCTGTGAAAATTGTACCAAGAGAGAGACAGCGTCGTTGTAAACATGGTTGTTGTATTCCCGAAGGTGTACCGCTGAAGGTCAAACAATTGGCAGCTTCCGAAACCTCTGTAGCGTTCACAACACCTGATGATACTATTTGGTGCTTCGACATTGGACAGCTTCTACCCCAAGATGACGAGCTTCCACATCAACTGTCCGTTGACGCCTACCCAATTGAAGGACTGCAGGGTCGTTCGGTCGCCAGTATTGTTGCTGGCAAACGACACTTTTGCGCGACGGTGGCGGCCAAGAAGAACCCGAAGACACACCCTTTGTCTTCCGTTCGATCAAGACGTGAGGGCACGCTAGTTGACTACTTGACAATGGAAAGTATACAGTCGGTAGAGGCGGTGGCTGATCCCGTCAAGGACTGTTGCTGTCTGTGTAAGAAGGAGAACGAAAGGACTCTCTCCATGCTTATGACGACTGCTGCGGAAAAGGTGCGTCTCACGAGTCACGATGTATGAGCGATTGTGTCACTGTTGTTAACTGCTTGTAGCACTAGTGTCAGTCGAGTTGGCCTAATGCCTCTAGTGCTTCTTTAAGACCACCAGTGGCAATCTTCCTGCCTCCTCTCCTCCCTCTCCAAGCTCATCTTCTCCTCACTCGCGACCAAGCTCGCTAGCTGAATGGCCAGTCTTAACGCTCAAAACATCTCCTTCCTCATCTCCTCGAAGTGAAACCAGTCACCTTCTGGTGAATGGTGTGCCCGTCGGTTCTGGAGAGGGTAGTCCAGAACGTCCAAATGACCTGATATCAATTGGCTACAGACAGAACTATGGGCGTCTAGAAAAGGCACTTGATATGCTTTCGTTTGTCAGCTTGGATCTACTGGAGCCACCAGTTTCAGTGCAAGAGGAACATGAGCCAACTTTGGAAGGTGCGTTGTGCTTGTGGTGGGCTGTGTTCGTTCTACATACGCACCTCTGACGTTATTGGTTGCTGAGCTAAGCATATTGTACTTGCAGTATGTACATACAATAGTTTGTTGCGAGCACTATCTACGTGTGTGCGCCATGTTTTGTACAGTGTCAGTTGCAGTATAAATTGAAAACGATCTTGAAGGCAACCTAATGGGCGATGCTGATTCGCTCCCTAGGCATTCATGACCAAGTTGTGCATATTTTGAATCGACCATTGCAGCTGAGGAGAAAGAGAATGCCGAAGCCACGGCAGCTTCACACTCTCCCATCAACAGGGCCGATGAGTGGCAAGGTGACGCATTAGAGCTGTGGACGTGGGGTGACAACAGTCGCGGCCAGCTGGGCCTGGGCGACCGCGTTAACAGGTAGTCTAACTATTCGCCCTCTAATTATGTGAATCACCTCGGTAGGTCGCTATAGATTGCAGAATTTACACGTACAGTACGCCCACCTTAGGCGGCAGCCTACTCGTGTCAAGTCGGTGCCTTCGCTGCCCATCGTTCGTATTGCCTCAGGCGATGACCACTGCTTGGCTCTCCTTGCCACTGGAGAGGTTTGTGTTGAGACTGCAGAGTTGTCACGACGACTAAGGGTTGTGTGGAGTGTTTGTACCTACCATAGCGCTCCTTCAGCTGTACGCCTGGGGCTCAAATGCTTTTGGCCAACTGAAAGTGGGCAACGTCGACTTTGCGCCTACGCCAGTGATATTCAAGGTTGCAAAGCGGGAAGTGTGTCTAAGTGAGCTTAACAAGTTTCAATTTACTGCAGGTTGGTAGCGAATCCAGCGTCCTGGATGCCTGCTGCGGTGCGCAGTTTACAGCTCTAATTCTGGACGGCCCTGAAGCCTCTCCGCTAGTTTACTACTTTGGGAAGGAATCCTCAGGTGCCGACTCTGCTGGAAATTCCACTGCGGACAGTGGTTATGCTGGGTAAGATATTCGCTCTTCGGTGTAGTGCGTCAGAGCGATTAGTTTGCCATTGCGTACGGCAGACGGCACATTAATGCTGTGGTAGTCTGATGTGCGCTGTGATGAACAATTAGCCTCGTTATTGACAATGTCTTAGTATCGCCTATACGTTTAGCATGTCCGTCAGCAGTGATGGTGACAGGGCTGAAGACCAACCACTGAAAGACTCGTTGACACCAGTCAGCGTACGTTTGTCTCGCTTGCCAGAGGTTTGGGTTGGGTTCTAATTTTGCTTGGGTTACCATGCTTTCACCCTCAGAGGCATTCTATGACCTCAGGATCGTGTGCCCTTTCGACTCGATGTCGCTGGCGGGAATCAACTGATACAGAGCTTGTGCGAATCTCAATCTGCAATCAGCCTCTTTCCGCTGGCGTTTGGAGAACTAAAGCATGCCAGGGATTTGGGCGAACTAAGATGCCTGTCGGGAACGATGTGTAGTCTTGGTATGGAGTTCCAACTTTCTGTTGTCAATGTCACTTGAGTAATGATGTGTGATTATACCACTCTGTTGTCATCACTGCTTCAGTCAGGAGTTCATCTATGGAAGTGTGGCAGCCGCCTCTGTTCGAAGCTCTGGATTCGCAACTGTCGACGTATCTTCAAGCTGTTTACAAAGCAGCCTCTTTCCTGTCTCAGGGGTTGTTCCACTATCAAAGGTGGACAGAGTGCCTTTCGAGGGTGGTTGACAGTGACTACCTGGGTTGTCTGGTGACCCTGCACGCCAGCTTTGTGGACTTGGTCTCCACCAGAAGCTTTGATTCGCCATGCTTGAGGTGCATTCATGCAAGTTGGCACTAAGCATCATGCTACACGTACAGTTCTCGTGGATTACAGCGACGACAGTGACCTATGGAGGGAGTCGAGTCGACTCAGTCTCAAGCATGGCACTGAAAGTGGCAAAAGTTACAGGCAGCTGTGCAGATTGTTCAACAGGGTAATATTTCAAAGGATTGATAGCTATGTAGCGGCTATGGAGCGGGACTCTTCTTCTGGGAAGGTGGGAACGTCGCCTAGATGCATTTAATTAAAAGACGTACAAATACTGTAATTCTAAGCGAGGAAATCGCAAAGATGTACAGTATGCATGCATGGTTTACGTTCCAACGTTGCTTATCTCGCTCAGGAAAAGGACAGCGCTTGTCGTCTCCTACGCGAAATGACTGCCATTCAGACCTCAATGAAACGCATACTGGACTCAGCTGAAGCAACAGCCGTATTCTGGAAGGTTAACGCAGGACGGGCGGAACTGGTGGGACTTCAACTACTGTTGTAGTAGCATCTTTTCTGAAGTCACATTTTTAACTTTGAATCAGGCTTTGCTACGGAGGCCAGATCGTCTATTGCTTGGTGAGTGGTCGGTGGGGAACCTGAGTAAGACCATGGAGACATCTGTGAAGACGATATTCAAGTCGGTTGTCATCAACGGGGCCTTTCGTCACATCCAGAACGTCTACCTATTCTCGGACGCCCTCGTGCTATCTGAGGCAAGAACAACCACTTTCAGACCATGCTGATGCAACATGTTGACAATGCCTAATTCTTACAGAGAAAGCAGTTGGTCTGGTATAGCTTTCCCTTGCTGTGGCTGGAGAGTGTCGACAATGGTTCCAGGTGTGGGATTTTTTCGCCCGGCCTCAGCCGGGCGAACCCCTACGAGAGCTTTTCGTGCGTGCGTGCGTGCGTGCGTGCGTGCGTCCGTTCGTTACGCTCTCATATCTCGGTGTTGGAAAGTCGTAGGAAGGCGATCTTGGGCTCTACGGAAAGCTCTCGACTCACTGGTAATGTTGCTAAGAGACTTCGAAATTCAAAAGTTTGAATTGCGCGCGCTACAGTAACCCGAAGGTCAAAACGGAAAATGGCTCTAACTCGCTCGTCTTACGTCGTAGAGCGGCGTGCGATAGGTCAACCAAAAGGTCTCGGCGTGCTTTTTCATTTGGCATCAAAAATTTTCTTAATTACGCAAACACGCAACACGAAAAGCGACATTCTCGCGTTTTTAACGTAGAAATCGCTCTAACTGGCTCAGCGTGCGTCGTAGGGAAATGATCTTGGGTTGGTTGGATAGCTCTCGACTCACTGATCATTTGTTCTTCTATTTGTCGAAACTCAAAAGTGTGAATTTCGGGAGCTACAGTAACCCAAAGGTTTAAAACGCGAAACTCATCTAACTCGCTCGTCTTCCGTCATAGAGAGACGATCCTGAGTTCGTTGAATAGGTTTCGGCACACTGATAAGTCCCTTAAGAGAAGTCGAAATTCAAAAGTTTGAATTGCGCGCGCTACAGTACCCTAAAGGTCCAAAACGGAAAACGGCTCTAACTGGCTTGTCTTACGTCGTAGAGTGCCGTGCGATAGGTCAACTAAAAGGTCTCGACGTGCTCTTTCACTTGGAGTAACAAATGTGTTAATTGCGCAAACACGCACCACGAAAAGCGACATTCTTTCGTTTTTTCGCCGCGCTTCAGCGCGGCGAGGTGTATATATACGGATGACTGTGTGTGTGTGTCTGTCTGTCTGTCTGTCTGTCTGTCTGTCTGTCCGTCCGCGCATCGAAGTAAGGTATGTGACATATGTGGTCAAGTAGAGTCGGGGTCGCTGAGTACGGATCCGATGTCCGTTTCTGTTGCTAATTTAGCATTTTCGAGATATTTACAAGTAAGATATGAAAATGTCGAAAATCGACTTTTTCGCCTGACGAGCTAGCGGCGAAATTTCTTCAGAAAAGGAAAGAGCATAGACAGCGGATAATTTGTCACACAAAAGAAATTTTTTGCAAATGTGGAATTTGATAGAAATGCGCGATTTTCTGTCAAAATTTTGTAAAATGACAAAAATAGAACGTCATTTATTGACGAATATAAATGCAGAAATGGAAATGCCTAGTGGCAGTAAGAATTTGTGACATAGTTTTACAGGTGTAGGAAATTACAATTTCGAGATATTCACAATTAAAATACAACCAGGCAAGTCGTCCGGGGGACGCAGTATACTCCACAAATTTGAACTCCTACGCACGGTGACTCCTCTGCTGTTTGTGGCCTCCTGGCACCCCCAATCGCAAAAGCAATGCTGAATTCGTGATCTACATCCCAAAATACCCCAGATTCGACATACAACACCCCTAGTTTCCTATGGACTCCAGGAACTGAAATTCTGCACTTAGGGTACAGTAGCATACAAATTCGTCGTAGGTACGTTCAAACATCATCTATACACTGAACGGATGCCAAATTCGTAATCAGCGCCCCCGAAAACCCCGAAATCGAGCATAATATTGGCGAAGTCGACTCGACACCCAAAATTCAAACCGACGCGGCAGGGATACTGTAGCTCTGCAAATTTTTCAAAAATACTTTTCCGGGCCAGATTTAAGCGCAGAATCGTTTGAAACCACTTTTGGAACGATCCAGCAACGCATTCGGGCGCAACAGACGTCGAAACGCGAAAATCGTAATTTTCGACCCCGGAGTCAAAAAAAAGTTCCACCAAGATAACTTTTTTGTGTTCCAACCGATTTTCTCCGTTTATGGCTCATTCGATAGAGGGCATCTGGGAAGGAGCAACAAAAGCGGTCTCGCCGCTCTAGCTGCTACCTAGCTCGCACAGCAGCCCATCAAAGTCGACCCGGGGCCAAAATTCGCGAATTTTTCAAATTTGGCGCCAAAATGGGTCCCGCAGCGATCCAATTCATTTCTTCCACCCTCGGCCCTATCGAGTACTACAACATATCAAAAGATAGTATATACCATTATATGCAACTATTTCGAGTTCTACCTTGCCTAATGCGTTTTTCAGTACTTTGAAAAAATAAATTTTTGAATTTCCCGCCAACGGGGTCCCGCAACGTGATCCCATATGCCGTGCAGGTTGCCCACCCACTAGGCCTACCCAACGCAAAAGACCGTTTGCATATCGGCCGCTTCACGCGCGAACGCCGTTGACTGTAATTTTCTGCGTTTCGCGCACAATCGCTATATACTCCACACTTTTTTGTGGAGTATAAAAATGTCGAAAATCGACTATTTCGCCTGATGAGGTAGCGGCGAAATTTCTTCAGAAATGGAAAGAGCATAGACAGCGGATAATTTGTAACACAAAAGAAATTTTTTGCAAATGTGGAATTTGATAGAAATACGCGATTTTCTGTCAAAATTTCATAAAATGACAAAAATAGAACGTCATTTATTGACGAATGTGAATGCAGAAATGGAAAGGTCGTGTGCCAATTAGAATTTGTGACATAGTTCTACAATTTTCAAAAAATTGCAATTTGGAGATATTTAAAATTAAAATTGAAAGTGTCAAAATCGACATTTGCGTCTGATGGAATAGCGGCCAAATTTCTTATGAAATGGCAAGCGCATAGACTACGGATAATTAGCAAAACAAAAGGAAATTTTTGCATGCGTTATATTTTCGCCGCCCCCCAGGGCGGCGAGTATATATGCCACAGGCGATGGCCGTCTTCAGGCGATAGCCGTCTAGACGGCTATCGCCTGGTCGATCAGGCCGCGGCCGTCTAGACGGCAATCGCCTGATGCGCCAGGCCGTGGCCGTCTAGACGGCGATCGCCTGATGCGTCAGGCGATGGCCGTCTTTTCTTTCTCTGTATTAGTTTTGGACACAGTATATTCCTTCCAGTTTAGGCTATGCTTAGGCTCGCCCTGCGCCCACAGTTCACAAGAGTCAGTCGGCGTCGCAGTCTGGCGGGTCGAAGCTTAGGCTTAACGCGACCGGTGACCGATTTCAGGGCGCGCGGAGCGCGCCCTGAAGTTGGTGGTCGCGCTAAGCCTCAGCTGAGACCCGCCAGGCGCGACGCCGGCCGAGTTTTAGTGCAAACTGTAAGTGGAATAAACACTCCTCCATTTACTTCACCTCCAGCTCAGGCTTGCTGTGCCCCTTCCCTGCTAGCGCTGGCGACAGCTTTCACTTTGAAGCCGGCTTTTGACTGGTCCATCAGGCGATAGCCGTCTTTTCGAGCAGAAGACGGCCATCGCCTGACGCACCAGGCGATGGCCGTCTTTTCCCCGAGAAGACGGCCGCGGCCTGATCGATCAGGCGATAGCCGTCTAGACGGCAATCGCCTGAAGACGGCTACTGACTGCAACATATATACGGACGCTATTGTCTGTTCGTGGGTCTGTCTGTCTGTCTGTCTGTGTGTCCGTCCGTGTCACAAAACTAGACATGACGGTTAGTGCCACCCGATGGAGTCGAATGCGCTGAGTAACGCGCCGTTGTCCGTTTCTGTTGCTAATTTCCCTATTTCGAGATATTTACAATTAAAATATGAAAATGTCAAAAATGACACTTTTATTTATAAGTCGTATCGGCAAAGTTTTTGCTGAAATGGAAAGGGCATAAGACGCGATGAATTTGTGACATAGTTTCGGATTTTGGAATTCACGATATTAGGAATATTTTCAAGGTTTTCGTCAAAATTCCCAAATTTCGACAATTTCAAACAGCTTAAATTTCAAAATTTCTTTTCACGGATGTGTCGAGCATAGTCTGCCAAGTATTTAGCATATAGTTTCAGCGAATATAATTAACGAAATTAGGGATATTTTCAAGGTTTTTGTCAAAATTCCCAAATGTCGACAATTTCAAACAGTTTAAATTTCAAAACTTTTTTGCACGGATGTATTGAGCATAGTCTGCCAAGTATTTATCAAATAGTTTCAGATTTTATAATTAACGAAATTAGGGATATTTTCAAGGGTTTTGTCAAAATTCCCAAATTTCGACAAATTCAAACAGCTTAAATTTCGAAACTTCTTTGCAGGGATGTATCGAGCATAGTCTACCAAGTATTTACCAAATAGTTTCAGATTTTATAATTAACGTAATTAGGAATATTTTCAAGGTTTTTGTCAAAATTCCCAAATTTTGACAAATTCAAACAGCTTAAATTTCAAAACTTCTTTGCACGGATGTATCGAGCATAGTCAGCCAAGTATTTAGCAAATAGTTCTATGTTTTATAATTAACGGATTTAGGGATATTTTCAAGGTTTTTCTCAAAATTCCCAAATTTCGACAATTTCAAACAACTTTAATTTCAAAATATCTTTGCGTGGATGTATCAGGCGTAGTATGCCAAGTAATTATGAAGCACTTTCATATTTTAGAATTCAAGAAATTAGGGATATTTTTAAGGGTTTTGTCAAATATGGCAAATTTCGGCATTTTCACATCGCTAGAACTTAGCAATAGTTTTCCATGGATGTGTCCGGCAACGTATGTTTTTGTCACCTATTCGATCGAAAACGAAACGTGACAATTACTGTGCGGTTCTGCAATCTACAGCAACGGTACTGTAACCGACCGCATTTGTGACCCAAAAGAAAAGGGCGTCGTCCCATTAAGACCCTCTTCATTCCAAAGTAAACCTGCGGCGAACATTCCTGATCCATTTATGGATCAGTACCCACCAGTACGCCTTATAGGCAACGATTGCCCAAGAATGGCACAAACTACCTTTGGAAACTCGAGGTAACTGCGGCGAAACTCCCCGAAGAAAAGCTCAACTTTGTATTCTGACACACTATTGAATATACTCCTCAAATGCACAACACACTATGCAATGCCAATCAACCATCATCGGGCACCCAGTTTTTACTCTAAGCTTGTTTAAAACAGTTGTTGCTTCCATTTGTTTCGCACTTTGAATGATCATCTGTATTTCAGAGTCGTCGCTCGCCTAACTACGCCAGAGACAACAGTTGTGGTGGAGTTCCATTCACACTCTGAGAAGGTATGCAGTATTATTCCCTTCCCCTTGACAGCCTGACCCAAGCAACCTGTATCACCCCCGCAATGTTTATCAGGTGGACTTCATTCAAAGGGTGAATGGAGTCATCAACGAGTTCAAAACCTCTTCATCAGATCGTCCACAGACAATTCTGTGGAGTGACACACCAAACCAAGTTGAAGAAGAGATGCAGAGAAAGACGTCCATTCTGAGCTATGGGGGGAGGGCAGAAGCCCACTCGACAGTTTCCTCGCTGCTGTCTCCCTGCAAACGCAGTGGTACTACCAAGTTTTCCCTCAAACACCTGCACTTCCCTGGCTGCACCTATGCCGGTTTATGGAAAGACGGACAACCAGATGGGAGGTTCGTCCAGTTGTCTGAGCCCAGTAAGCTGTGAGCTGCGCTTGCATAATACCAGTGCGTTTTCATTTTAGAGGCGTGCTGTGTTGGCCAGACAAAGCAACAAGATATGAAGGGGACTTCCGTTCTGGCAATATGAATGGGTGGGTCGCATTTCGCCATGATACATAAATCACAAGCTGATTCACCCGGCGTGTGACTTGTTCTGACTCCGATCTGTTGTTCCGTTGTCCATGTTGCGTATGTGCTGGTAAGTTCACCAATTCAGGGTGGGCACCATGACGAAGCCTAAGATGGGTTCCAGCCATGAGTCTGTCAGCAGTAACAAGAGTGCCAGCTCCTTCTCCATAGCCTTCTCAACACCAAGCAACAGTGGCTCAAGCACTAGCTTGGCTGGCTTGAAGCTGAAGTTCACCACAGCAACTGGACAGTGGAAGGACGGCTCCCTGCACGGCCTAGCACACGTCGAGTTGGTGTCTTCCATGGAGTGACCCACACCAACTGATGGCTTAATCATTATGCAACCTTGATGAGCTGCGACCTCTTCTAGGGGAGAGGAGAATGGTGGATGGCTCTACGAAGGCTATGTGTGCAGAGGAGAGTTCCATGGCCATGGAGTACTCCGCAGCGGCACCACAAAGGAAAAAGCTGGCGCCGTTGGTGAACAAGCAGTTTATGTGGGCGCCTGGAAAATGGGAAAGAGGCATGGCTATGGTGTTCTAATTAACCAGAGTGAGTTACGTCCACTGTAGAGATGACGGATGCATATGCTGGCCACCAAGTGGTCACACTATCCTTCAGGATCAAAGTACATGGGCGAGTGGCTGGAGGATAAACGCCATGGCCACGCTGTGGTGGTTGACATCGACGGAAACCACCATGCGGGAAGATTTGACAAAGATACTTTTGTGGTTGGGTTAAGCCATCCTTGCATGGCGCTATTTATGTATGTACCTACCCTGGTAGATGCTCTTCCTACTCTCGATCAGCAGCTTATTCATTCAGAAAGGGGTGACGACCTGTGCAGATGGCTCCATTGCAGCTGGAGACTTCAGTGGACTTGGACATCTGGCAGGAAAGGTTCTGCAAATTGAGAGACAGCCAAAATATAAGCTTGTACACAATTTCTTTTATTATCATGACATGCTTTTTACAATTGTTTAGTGCGAGTTACGACTGCCAACAGGCACGACCATCACTGGCAGCTTGACTGGCTCACTTCTCAGTGGATCTGTTAAGATCACTTCTGCCCAGCTTTCAAGGGCCTCTGACACGCCGTTGTCACCAGAATCAGAAACAGCGTAAGTCGAGCTTAACTGACCTACCATGGGCTAATGGTTTCCACCAACGCTCGTTGCTTTGCAGGCAAAAAGTTCTGGAAGAATGGAATGGCCCCTGCATGGGACCCAGGCCAGAAAAGAAGTGGAGAGAGATATTCCTTGCCTTTCTGGAAAACGATCTTGGCCTTGAAGGTGACTTCCTGAGCTGGTCTGACTGCATTCTCGCAGTCACACGTGCACCACATACCTGGCAAACCTAGTTCAGATGACAATGGACTGAGTTCCCTGGAGAGAGCCAGTGTGGCCTGGGATGCCATGGTGGCCGTGTTTTGCAAGGCTAACTCTGGGTGACAACCGATACCACTTCACTCTGGAAAACACATACATAATGGAATCCGTATTCCATCTGTTTCAGTCGGTTCGATGATTATGGCCCTGGAATAAAAGACAGCCTCCAACGGACACCCGACTGGGCTGCGCAGTGGTCCCCTGACTATCTGCAGTCTGTTGAGGAGTTTCTCGAATTGGTATTTGACATACGGCGCTTGGCAACACTGGTCGAGCTTGTCGTTATGTACGAGTACTCTCCTCTAGGCTCTGTCGCACAAACGGCACCCTTTGACAAGGATTTTCTGGGGAGTTGGAGACGTCTTCTATGCCGTTTACAGCTTGGGCGCTCTTCACCCTTTGCTGCTCAACGACGCTGTGGAGGAGCTGCTGTCACTCGCCCAGAGGCTGTATGGAGTTCTGAGGTGAGTGAACAGGCCTCACATTTTCGAGAGTTGCTTGCGTAACATAGGCACTAGGCAGTTCTTTCAGAGTGCTCTTCCCCAGTCTGCCTCCAGAGGACGCCTGGGACAGGCTGCCACCCTTCCACTGGCAGGAGCTCAACTCTCAGAGTGACTCACTTCTGGAGGGAGCCGTGGGCTCTTTTGTTTTAGAGGCGCTCCTGAAGCGCGTCTACGCCCCTCTACACGGCCTCTTTGTGATGGAGAGCGCCGGTGCAGACGAGCTCTACTGGAGAAAGCTGCAGTACTTCGACTCCAAAACGGACGTCTTCCTGCTGGAGCACTTCGAAGTGCAGAGGTTGGTAATATTGACAATCGTGCCTGTGTTTAAATGTGTAGTTTCGTTGCGTCGCCATCCTTCGACATTCAGGGAGCTGTGGCCCATTGAGTTGGCGGGCACGGACGTGCTGGACGTCCCAAAGGTAACCACCGAACGCGTATACATACACGAGTCGACCACATTATGATACAATGACGTTATTGGATAACACGCCTTGCAGGTGTGTGCCACCGCAAGAAGCAAATACTTCGAGAGCGCTATCCAGCAGTTGCAGCAGCTGAGGTCAGTGGATCTTCCATGACATCCAAGTGTTTGACGCAGCTACATAATTGGTCTGCTGACCTCGGCGTTCTCCTGTTCAGCAGCCGGTGCTCGCCTACTGAGAAGCTTCGAGCGCTGATTTCCTCTTTCGTGGAGATCAACCGGGTGAGCTCGCAGTCCGTCTGAATGTGGCATTGCGTCACGTCCACAATCCTCCACTCTGTGCGCATTACAGTGCGTGTCCGCGCATGCGGCCGTGGGCGACTCTCGCCAGCTGGCCATGTCCGACTACGCCCCAGTGGTGTGCTTCGTTCTGGTGCGCGGCAGGACCAGGAGACTGGGCGCCGAGCTGCGCCTACTCCAGAGGCTGCTGCTGCCCCACAGCGTGCTTCAGCTGGGAGAGACCGGACTCATGTTCACCACGCTCAAAGTGAGAGCGTCGGTAGAGTAGCTACGTACATACCTACTCCTGCACAAAGCTTCAGAACTTACCTACTTATGTACCTACCCAGTTCTTCATTGTGTAAGATGGGTTAACGTGGGCCGCCCGTAGACATTTTAATGCGATGCGCCGCGTTTTGCTAAGCTCCAAGTTTCATTCTCACGCCCAAAATCTTCATTCAGGCGGCCTACTATCAAATTCTCAAGGAGAAGACTCCATTTTGAAGCGTGCTTCTGTTTTTGTTTGCGTGCATTTATACATAAGACGGTTGTATACCTACGTGCCGTACGTGCTTGTGTTAAACGACGTATTCGTGTTCCCTGTGATTCTTTTCAATTCGGTTATGTACATACAAACGTTTTGGTGGTACAGTGGACCAAGATTCGGCGTTCTGTGACGCTTCCGCCGTTGCCTATTGCTCAGCCATTCGTTGTATGTATGAAGCCACCGTGTTGAGCTGAGATCGTTTCGCCCATTCTGCCGTGCTCAACTCTCGCTTCAAATACGTTCTTTGTTGACATGTTCATTGTCACTGGCGTCCCTGTTTGCGGATGGGCTTTTCTGGCGCTTATCCCAACCAGCACAGACTGACGTTCACACTTCGACACTGGACACCCCACCCCTCCTTTCATACTGTAGTTACGTGCAACACCGCAAACATCCGGCTACATACCAGTGGTAGGCCGCTACCATCGCAGGTTGGTACATTATAGGCAGATGGATCGAGTAACATCCTAGCGGCGATTTTCCAACATCGCTCACCTTTTCTTGGACTCGTTTAGTTGGCCCTTGTACACTTTCATTAATGAGCGTCCAGAAAATGCACAACCTCACGACCGACTTCGCTCGCTATCTCGTCCTCTTCGAAGAGATCTGCTTTCTGTCGAGACCCAACGTCAGCTGCCCCACCCACGTCCTCGGGTCGAAGGTGCGCCTGGAGGGCCTCTTCCACTACGTGCCCCTGCTGTGCCTCGTATTCCTGGTCTTGGGAGTGGGCGGCAATGGGTTCCTGACAGTGCTGGCGTCTAAATCCTGCTCCAGAGGCGAGAAACGGCATCTGTTGGTCGCCTTCAAGGCCGTCGTCGACGCCGTTACCTCGGGAGGGTTTTTCGCTCTTCTGATCGCGAATTCTGTGGTTTCCCGCACGCGGGCCCCCTTTCGATCGAAGGAAATCGCCATGGAGGTGTACAATCAAGGGAGCCTTGACTTCAACGAGTCGAGCCTCTGGGACATAGAAGTGGCCATGTATCAGTACTACCGCAGAACGGAGCCCACTGCGAAGGTTACCTGTTACGCCGTTGGAGGGATGACGGGCTTGAGCCTATTGTTTAGAGAGTTCCGTCGTTTTAGATCCCCTTCTTCAACCTCGCGAACCTGGTGATGACCGGCAACTTCATGATCCAATGGTGCGTGGAACTCTGCGCCTTGCTGGCCCTCTACGTGGCCGTCTTCTTCCCCATCGTCTACAAGACTCGGCTGAGGCGGCGTCACTTCGCCCTCTGCGCCTGCTGGGCCTCGGCCTGCGCCGCCGCCGTGGGCGCCCTCTCCCTAGTCGGCTTCGAGTCGGTGCTGAGCGCGCCCGTCTTCCCCATCATCGAAGTGGTGCTGGCCTGGCCCCTGCTGCCCAAGGACTGGCTCTCCGACCTCGTGGGCTGGTCCGGCTTGGCGCTGCTGCTGTTCAGCGCCCTCGTCTACGCCTCGGTGGCGACCCTGGCTCTGTTGCGCTTCTGGCGCCTGCGCCGAATGGGCGCCGGCGCGGCCGTGACCCTGGCCGGCAGCGTCAGGCTGATCCTGGTTCGCTTCTTGGTTTTCGCCTTCTTGGCCTGGCCGGTGCCGGCCAGCGCCTTCCTGGCCGAAGCGGTCGGTCGTCTGGACTACGCCGAGTTGCGCCAGATCCAGTCGGCGGCCTTCGAGAGGGCTCGGAGGGGCCAGGACGCGGGCGACGTCTTGGGCCAGCTTGGCGAGCTCCAGAAGGACTTCTTCGTGTTGAACAGACTGGGCCTGGCCGTGTTCTCCTTCTGGCTGGCCAGACTGGCCCTCGAGCCCTGCCTGACCCTTCTGGTCACAGAACCCGGCCTACTCAAGGGGCACGGGCTCCAGAGGGGGAAGATCATCCACAGTGCGCGTGAATAAATGTCCGCAATCGGTGGACAGTGCGCCCAGGGCGCAATAGTGAGCATGTCACAGCTGGACATGGCGGACGAAATCTGCTTTGCACCCTTCAGTATCGCACGTCATTATAGTAGACATGTACTTGAGTAGTGCATTTCCGGCGCGTTACGCCGGCGTGCAATAAGGGCTTGTACCGTTGATTACTGTTTTATCATGAGAGGCGTTCACATATGCGAAGTCTCAAGCAATTACGGAAGGGACCAAACATCAATGTGAATGGGGTCACGCTTGGCTGCGTGGCACGGTACAGCGAAAGACTGCCACTTGTCCGTCTAGAACACGCTTTTGAGGACCTCTGAAATGGGAATAGCATTAATTCCACTAATTACGGGGTTAGATAAATACCGTAAATACTACAATACCCTCCCCCCTCCCCCCATCATCAGCACTTCCACGACACGCTCCATGAAGTCGAGGGGTGAACTGGTGAAGAGACGTCTTATTGGAGGATAGGTACAGCTACGTAGGTTCTTGCGTCGAGGCAATCACATATACTCGAGTAGTCCCCCCCTCCCCACTTTCGCTCCGAAGAGATGGGCGGGGGGGGGGAGGGGGGAGGGAGCTTATTGGAGGGTTTACGGTGGTTTCTCAGTGTGTGCCGTATTGATCCATATTCTAACCCGCTTGTGCCAGCCTTATGAACTCGTCCTCGTCCAACCCTCCTCTGTCCATGTAGCGAAAATGCTTCACGACCGCCTCGGGACACAACTTGACAGCGCCACTCGCCCATTCGTCCTCTGCATCTGAAACGCCTCTCTGCTGTGCTGCCGACGGGCCTGCCGTATTGCCAAAGCGTGTGCAGAGTGAAGTTACCAACCCAGTTTCGGTAAGCTCAGCGTCAGTTGTTCTCTCGGCTTTCGGTCGTAAAGCGCCTTCAGCGACGGGAAATGGTCCGGAGACTTCCCTTTCTTCGCTTGGGTTCTCGATATCCAAATGTCCGCCCCTCTCGTGACGTAAAGGTTGTCTTCGTGGCGAAGCAACGGCAGCGATGTCGCGTGGCGTGGGCGCGTGGTGGGACCGCTGGTCTGGTCAATGGGTTGCGTTGTTTTAAGTCTGGACTGACGCTCCGGCCTTGGTGACTCACAGGGGGTCGTCTGGAATACCGAGCGCGCCTTTGGGTTACTGTAACGCTCTCTGTTCCATAATGATGCGAACTCGTGTTATATACGTACCACCTTGTCGGTCGCTGTGGTAGTTATCGTCGTCTCTGTCGGGTTGCCGTTTCTAATAGGTGGCAAACAGCGACGTCCGTGTAGCGCAAGCGCATCAGACAGCCCACTGTCTAGTGACACTGTAGATATGGACAGGAATTGCAGTCTTCTAATCGCTTTGGGTGTAGCTCGATGCTCGAGCGAAAATTGATGTTGCGCGACAGGACCAGATATCGACAACCTGTGTAGGCTTGCGGAGCGGCTTCGGACCCCATGCGGCTGTCCCTGATGAAATGAAGACAATTAGCCACGGTGCGTGCCACTCTCACGATGTATAGGCACTAGGCAGTATTTAATTGACTAGGTCTGAATAGTGACCCCCCCCCCCCAATTCTGAACGAGTGCCCCCAAGTTCTGAATAAGTGCCCCCAAGATCCATCGGGTCAATGGCGCCCCGGGTGTATGAATTGATTGTTCGGCATGTCCGGCCTGAGCAGGAGGTAAATTATGGGAGGAAGTACCCCAGTTAGGATTTGCACTAAAATTCGAGCGAGCGCGCCCTGAATCGCGGTCCCTGGTCGCACAAAGCCTTAGTTTGAGACCCTCCAGGCTGCGACGCCGACTCAGAGAATTGTGGTGATACGCTTCTGGGCGCAGGGCGAGCCTTAGCATGAGCCTGCTTTCAAAGGAATATCTTTCTTTAGTTGTAAGGGAACGACCATTACATGCCCACAGACGAGACTCGAAGCGCCGAAGCCGACGAATCTCTCACACCATGATTTGATAAAGGCCACTCTCACAATTTTCGGGTATGTACTCATTCAGAACTTGGGGCAGTAATTTTGAACTTGGGACACTCCTTCAGATATTGGCGCGCTGTTAGTCATCGAACCCTTAGCTGAGGCAGACGCTTCAAGTTCGCCGGGAGCTCCACCTGCGTCGTTTGAGAAGCAGCCATCGTGACTTTGTAGATCAAGAAGACGGCTGCGCCGTGTGACGAGTAGCGCCCGATTATGGCCACGCACAAAAATGCTACATACATGCGTACATAGGTGAGTAGTGGGCGCTAATGACCGCGAATCACAGAGGCAAATTGCTTGCATTTGTTGGAGGGGGACACTGAAAACACCTTGCGTACCATACGTATTTACCTAACGTTTTGATTTGCAAGCGACTAATTGGGGCGTCGCTGACTGGCACAATCGTCAGCTCTCCTCATCGACTTCGATCGAATCATGCAGCTTGAAACAAAATCATTTTGCAGATACTGTTGCATTGGGCTCTCACTTTCTCATTGTTTGTTGTTGGCTACTGTTCTGAGCGGGAAAACAATTCCAAAGCCAACCGTCCGTGTCGTCGTCGTCTGACGTTCCACTCGGTCGCAAGCCTCCAATAACACTCTCGGGCGCAAAGGCGTTTCAGATTGATTGCGCATCGCAAAACGATCGGTGCACGCGCACGAGCGCCGTCGGCGGGAGAAACCGGCTCCGAATTGGGTCAGGCGCGCTGAGAAAGCGGCCGACGCGTCGTCAGTCGTCGTCGCCGCTATTGTTTTCCTTTTCACCTTTTCCTGTCGTCTGTAGTAGCTTGTAGTAAGTGCCAGTGTGTTTCCCGTCTGTAAGCAACACAGCGGAGGGATGGAGACGTATGAGGAGCGAAAGGAGCGCGCCTACACCTTCGTGGCCTACTCGGCCGCCGCCTTCGGTCTGGTGGCCGTCCTCAGCATCTGCGTCACTCTCCCACTCGTCCACAACTACGTCGACCACGTCCACAACAACATCCGACACGAGATGCGCTTCTGCAAGGTACGGTATTGAAGCTTCGTCGTTATTGGTGTCCGAACGTGTGTAGTAGTCTCCTCAGTACGCACATGGTAACTTTTGGAAATTGGAAGATTTCCTGTCGAAAAGCGGTCAAGTCTGAATACGCCAGTCTAGATTTATGACACTTCTACCTGCCTATTACCGGAGATTTTGGGTCAATTCCAGCACTGTTTTGTGCTTAAGCAAACTTTTAAAATTCATTTTCAATAAAGGTCTGAAGTATGTACATACCTAGAAGTATGTACGTTACGTGCGCGACTTTGATGACAACCTGCTTCCACTTCTAGGCGTCGGCCCAAGACGTCTTGAGCGAGATCAGCGAGCATCGCACCGCCGGTCTGGCCCACGCTGCCATGCTGAACCGCACCATCACCAAGAGACAAATCGGCAGCTGCGAAAGTGAGTGACCTCGATTGATGATACATTTTCCTAATAATTAGCGAAATGTTTGACATCGAAGGTAGATAAAGGTATGTACATATGTATCTCTCCAGAGGCTTCTATGGAGATACCACCCCCCCCCCCCCCCCCCCCCCCCCCCCCCAGGTATGTACCCTTGTTCTTCTGAGGTCAGGAGGGTGCTCGTTGGAGGATCTAAGAAGGTAGCAACAGCCGTATATTCTTGAGGCTGATTCTTCACCAACTCACTCAGACTGCTGCAAGCCGGGTCTTCCCGGCCCTGCCGGTTTGCCCGGACGCTCGGGTGTTCCCGGAGCGCCAGGAATCCAAGGAGCCATGGGTTTCCCGGGACGATCGCCGGCGCTCTGCGAAGCCATCATCGCCGAGCCGCCTTGTCTACCCTGTGCAGGTGGACCCCCCGGCGAGCAAGGGCCCCCGGGTCCGCCGGGTAACCCGGGCGCTAGCGGAAACCCCGGCAGGCCAGGAGACGACGGTCGGCCAGGAAACGCCGGTCCACAGGGACCGCCCGGACCCAACGGAGGGCCCGGCAACGACGGACCCAACGGGCAACCCGGACGACCGGCTGCGTCGGTGCCGGCGGCGCCTGGACTACCCGGCCAGCCTGGAGACGCGGTAAGGACCTGGAACTTTGATCGGATGCGTCTGGACTAACGGGAAACTCGTTCGCCTTTAGGGAGCCCAAGGCGCCCCAGGAGACCAGGGCCCACCGGGCAACGACGGTCGACCAGGGCCCCCGGGACCCAGAGGCCCACCGGGTACCCCAGGCCAGCCCGGCGGCAACGGCGAGCCCGGCACCCCAGGGCAGCAAGGTCCTCCCGGACCCGCCGGTGAGCGCGGCAAATGCCCCGAATACTGCGCCCTCGACGGAGGCATCTTCTACGCCGACGGCACCCGCCGATAGAAGAAGAGAAGCCAACCAGAGTGTGCTCTTCCGCTCTCTCGTTGATTCGTGCTGCAACCCTTCCGATGCCTCCCTCTGTCCTGTCGACGCTCCGCCCCTCTCATGTAACATTGCATTGCAGTGTACGCCTACACCAACGTATGTAGGCTACTATATCTTCCTTATCTTCCTTCCTGAATTGCTTCAACCTATCATACGCGCGTTTCGGCCACCTGTCATTGTCGCGTGACTCTATGACGACGACTCGACCTCAACCTGCATCCACCATTCATTATTCTGTCTCCGTTGCGCGTTAGTGGAAGGTGTCGAAACGATAGTAAATAACAACACAATCGTGAAGCTGTCCGTCACGATCTCTTGTATCCTGTGCAGACAGAGTGATAGTAGCCAAATCAGTGCATGCAGTGCGAGTTGTGTAAAGGTGTAGGTTCATTCGTACCTAACATTTAATGCAAAAGCTCGAAGGGCAGACACTCATACCTAGGCACATAATGTAGGAAAGATACTGTCACGATTACAAGTCGTACAGGGTCAGGACAATTAGCGGCGACGGGTTTCGAGGCTAGACATTAATTCTGGGCATTCAGTTCTCACTGTTTCCCTTTGGGTGAGTGATTGTATGGTTAAGAACGTTGTGGTGGAGTTCCGAGAAGATCCGCTACCTTCTTTCGTGACTAACGATCTCAACTGCCGAGAACTTCTGTATCCTATGAAACATTATTTCTTGGTGGGGGTGGGGGGGGGGGGGGGGGGGGGGAGGGCGCTGGGTCGCTGGGAGGCGCAAGACTGATCCTGGTGATGTGATGTCAGGCACTGCTTCGTTCGACCTGGATTTTCGTTGAGGCAGACAAGAGAGGAGACTGGCCAGTTGTGCCGGGCGCTCCACGGCGCTCATTACAGTCGTGAATAATTTTCGCTACAGTGCAAATTATTTATTCGTTTTGTTTTATTGACGTCGTAATTGGTGTGATTAACATGTCAAATCTCGTGGAGGAGGCCCTGCAGAGGAGCAGCTGACAGGGCGTGATAACTGATTTTGTATCGACTGGCGGTTCAATTTTGATTCGGTCACTCGACAGTGTAGCACAAACAGGCTACGATGTTCGTTCCAAGACCATTAGGAGATGTCGATCTGTCTTCTTTAAAAGGTGCAAGTTGCACCAAGCCAATCGCAACTATGGTACAATTTGATCGCGCTGTAGTTTGTCACGAGCCGACCAGTCCCGACTCTGGAGTTGACCAATTTATGTGCTGAAATTTTGGGTGAAGCTTTATAACTGTTTAGCCATCGATTGAAGCAAAGCGCTTAAAAAACTTCAGACTAGCGAAAGTTACTTACGTTGAAATATAATATGTCGTTTGTCTACTAGAGGTAGCTTTAACGAATAGTGGAGTGGGGGTGGGAGGGAGGCGAGGAGGGGATGGGAGAGGAGGAGCCAATGCCTGGTGACCGGTTTACAACTGCTGCTCTACATTTGCACACCACAACTGCTTGTCTACCACTCCAAATTCGCAGCGCAAGTCGCTTTCTGATTCACATTATTCAGTAACATCTTGCACTATTGATTGCGAGTTGTGCTACCGTAAATTCTTTAATAGACAGGCCATGGGGACGTTGGGGGGGGGATGGGAGAGGCCTGTTTATTGGAGAATATACGGTTAGTTCACGCAACGAGGTACAGTAGGTTAGAAATTGATGGTACGAACGAAAATGCATTTGATCATTTGCGACTTGAGGTCTGTTTAGCTTGAGAGGATTTGATTGACAGAGAAGTCTTCCTGTTTCACACAACGCGGCCGTGCAACAACAGTTTCTCTGGAATCGAAACGACCGTTTCAATCTGCGGCTGTCCCACTTTCCTGCCGAGTCGTTATCGTGTGTAACACCTCTGTACCTACATACAGTTGCTCTATTGCTTCTTCCCGGCTCCCGTCCCGCACTGTTTTCAGTCAGGGAATCAGTCGGGCGTGACTCCGCCGCCGAGACGCCGACTCGACTGGCTGCTCTCTCGTCGCGCCGTTGCGCCGTCGATTCGGGAGCGGCGGCGCGCGAAGAAAGCGACAGTTTTTGCTCGGCGGCGCCGAAAACTGCGCTGCACTCCTCCGCGCGCGCATTCACGGTCGGCCGACTTCGCTTCTCGCGCGCCCAGAACTCGCTTCTAACTAGGTCACGCCGAGGCGGTAGAAAAGCGCGCCGTCGACGCCGACTTCCCCAGTCGTCGCCTTTCCACTTCTTCCTTCTGTAAGTTGTAAATCGACAGAGAGACAAGTAAAAGGAGAGAGAGAGTGAGAGAAGATGGAGACGTATGAGGAGCGAAAGGAGCGCGCCTACACCTTCGTGGCCTACTCGGCCGCCGCCTTCGGTCTGGTGGCCGTCCTCAGCATCTGCGTCACTCTACCACTCGTCCACAACTACGTCGGCCACGTACACAACAACATCCGACACGAGATGCGCTTCTGCAAGGTATATGTGGACGTCTACTTAGCTAGAACTAAATAGAAGCTTGCTTGCTACTGAATACAAACCATTAACCATCGCATCACCCCAAATTTCTCTGAACCTATGGCCAGATTCTTGAAATCTAAACCTTAAGATGGGTCGCTAGCCTTCATCAATTTGGCCGCAATTTCAGGCGTCGGCTCGCGACGTGCTGAGCGAGATCAGCGAGCACCGCTCGGCCGGCCTTGCCTTCGCCGCCATGTCGAACCGTACCATCGTCAAGCGACAGGCCGGATGCGACAGTGAGTTGTAGAATCTAAAACTAATAGTAACGCATACATAGTTTTCCTACCCTAATGCTCCGATAAATCTTGGTTTACGGGAAACCTCCACCGCATTGTTCCACAAATAAAACATACATACCCTTTCGAAATTACTAGTGGTTCGCTTTAAGTGGCCGAGTAGTCACCGAGCTGTCGTACATACATACAGTATGCATGTAGTACGCATATATATGTAGTAGTTGAACTGAAGAAGACGACGCCGAAGCTCCTCATCTTTCTCAGACTGCTGCCGACCCGGACAGGGAGGCCCTCAGGGTGCCCCCGGAGCGCCCGGCAAGCCCGGAGTGCCCGGAGCTCCCGGATCGCCCGGCTTCCCTGGACCCCCACCACGGGAGCTGTGCAGCGTGGACCTGGTCGAGCCGCCCTGCCGACCCTGCGCCGCTGGACCGCCCGGAGGACCCGGCAACGACGGACCCCCGGGCAACCCGGGCAGCGACGGCAACCCCGGCCGGCCAGGCAACGACGGGCGCCCAGGCAACGCAGGACCCCAGGGACCCCCAGGACCCCCCGGTGGCCCCGGCAGCGACGGACCCCCCGGACAGCCAGGACGCCCCGCCGTCTCCGTGCCAGCCCTCCCCGGACAGCCCGGACAGCCAGGAGAAGCCGTGAGTGCCTCGAGAAGTATTTGTTCCTTTGTTCTCTTGTCAGAAGAGTCTGTAAGCCTAAGCGACAAGATGTAGCCACTTCCTGTTGTTGCAGGGCGGCCGAGGCGCGCCAGGAGACCAGGGCCCGCCGGGTCTCGACGGTCGGCCAGGACCTCCAGGACCCCGAGGCCCACC
>JASAMZ010004551.1:62500-65000 GCA_030248115.1 Linhomoeus sp. GSCO2_2 | reverse complement strand
ATTTCTGAGCGGTTGTTGCAGGGCAACATTGGGATCGCCCGGGATTAATTTTTTAGCAGACAAAGTTGTTCGTAAGACAAGGGCTTAAAAACAAAAGTATTTCTTTAGGAATGACCGTTCAACAACTGCCTCAACGTAAGCTTTCAAATGGTCGAACGAATGCCGCTCTACAGCGTAAGACGAGCGAGTTAGAGTCGATTTGCTGTTTGAGCCTTTGAGCTACTGTAGCTCGCCAAATTCAAACTTTTGAATCTCGACTTCTCTCATTGGAATGATCTCATCTCATCGGAATGTATGCCGAAACCTATTCAACAAACTAAAGATCGTCTCTCTACGACGGAAGACGAGCGAGTTAGAGAAGTTTTGCGTTTTGAACGTTTGGGTTACTGTAGCTAGCGATATTCAAACTTTAGAAGGACAAATAGAAGGACAAATGATCAGCGAGTCAAGAGCTATCTAGCAACTCAAGATTGTCTCTCTACGACGCACGCTGAGCGAGTTAGAACGATTTCTATGCTAAAAACGCAAGAATGTCGCTTTTCGTTGTGCGTGTTTGCGTAATTAAAAAATTTTTTACACCAAGTAAAAGAACACGTCGAGACCCTTTAGTTGACCTATCGCACGCCGCTCTACGACGTAAGACGAGCGAGGTAGAGCCGCTTTGCTGTTTCAACCTTTGAGGTACTGTAGCTCGCGAAATTCAAACTTTTGAATCTCGGCTTCTCTTAACGGAATGATCAGTGTGCCGAAACCTATTCAACGAACTCAAGATCGTCTCTCTAAGACGGAAGACGAGCGAGTTAGATAAGTTTCGCGTTTTAAACTTTTGGGTTACTGTAGCTCCCGAAATTCAAACTTTTGGGTTTCGACCAATAGAAGAACAAAATGATCAGTGAGTCGAGAACTTTTCAATAAACTCAAGGTCGTCTCTCTACGATGCACGCTGAGCGAGTTAGAGCGATTTCTGCGTTAAAAACGCGAGAATGCGCTTTTGCGTGTTTGCGTAATTAAGAAAATTTTTAATGCCAAATGAAAGAGGACGTCGAGACCTTTTAGTTGACCTATAGCACGCCGCTCTACGACGTAATACGAGCGAGTAATAGCCGTTTTCAGTTTGAAGCTTCGGGTTACTGTAGCGCGCGCAATTCAAACTTTTGAATTTCGAAGTCTCTTAGCAACATTACCAGTAAGTCGAGAGCTATCCATAAAGCCCAAGATCGTCTTCCTACGATTTTTTAACGCTGAGATCTAAGAGCGTAACGCACGGACGGACGGACGGACGCACGCACGAAAAGCTCTCGTAGGGGTTCGACCGGCTGAGGCCGGGCGAAAAAAATCAGCAATGAATTGGAGAAGGAAAGTAGAATAAAACATTCAACAAGCTGTTTTAAAAAAGTTGAGTTGTTTTATTAATACAGAGTGGTTTGTGAGTATTTTAAAGTGGAAGAGTAAAAGAGTGGATACTTTTGTAAAGTGTTTCGAAGCCTTTCCGATATGACGCGCGCCCGCCCGGAGTTCACTATTCATGCGCTACTTCTGACACGCTCCTTTCTGAGAGGTTCTTGCAGGGCAACATTGGGATCGCCCGGGATTAATTTTTTGAGCAAGGCACACGCATTTCTGAGCGGTTGTTGCAAGGCAACATTGGGATCGCCCGGGATTAATTTTTTTAGCAGGTAAAGTTGTTCGTAAGACAAGGGGTTAAAAAAACAAAAGTATTTCTTTAGGAATGACCGTTCAACAACTGCCTCCACGTAAGCTTTCAAACGGTCGAACGAATGCCGCTCTACAACGTAAGACGAGCGAGTTAGGGCCGATTTGCTGTTTGAACCTTTGAGTTACTGTAGCTCGCGAAATTCAAACTTTCGAATTTCGACGTCTCTTAACGGAATGATCAGTGTGCCGAAACCTATTCAAGAAACTCAAGATCGTCTCTCAACAACGGAAGACGAGCGAGTTTTAGAAGTTTCGCGTTTTAAACCTTTGGGTTACTGTAGCTCCCGAAATTCAAACTTTTGAGTTTCGACCAATAGAGGAACAAATGATCAGTGAGTCGAGAGCTATCCAACCAACCCAAGATCGTCTCCCTACGACGCACGCTGAGCGAGTTAGAGCGATTTCTATGCTACAAATGCGAGAATGTCGCTTTTCGTGTTGCGTGTTTGCGTAATTAAGAAAACTTTTAATGCCGAACGAAAAAGCACGTCGAGACCTTTTAGTTGACCTATCGCACACCGCTCTACGACGTAAGACGAGCGTGTTAGAGCCGTTTTGCGTTTTGGACCCTCGGGTTACTGTAGCGCGCGCAATTCAAACTTTTGAATTTCGAGTTCTCTTAACGGAATTATCAGTGTGCCGAAATCTATTCAACGAACTCAAGATCGTCTCTCTATGACGGAAGACGAGCGAGTTAGATAAGTTTCGCGTTTTAAACCTTTGGGTTACTGTAGCTCCCGAAATTCAAACTTTTGAGTTTCGACCAATAGAAGAACAAATGATC
>JASAMZ010004551.1:0-57500 GCA_030248115.1 Linhomoeus sp. GSCO2_2 | reverse complement strand
CTTCTTTTCCCTGCTGCTCTTCGCCAGCGGCCTGGCCAGTGCCTTCTCTGTCGGCTTCTTCTCCATGGTTGTCTTGCGTGCTGCCACTGGAGTGGGAGTCGCCTGCAACCATGCGGGGTACCAGGCAAGTTGTCCGAGGGACGCAGTATACTCCACTTGAACCACTACTCCCGCTGACTCTTCTGCTGTTGCGGCTCCCTGACTGGTTAGAGTGATAGGCAAACTAACGCTGAATTCGTGATCGTCATCACACCAAACTCCAAACAGTTCAAACCAAGACAAGGCCGCGTCGTCTTATTTCGACGCTTCTATTGTCACCGCGTTCCTTCGGCGAAATCTCTGGTCCATTCATGGATCAGTTGCTATAAGTACCGGATGGGCCAAACAAACTATCCGAACTTTAAATGTGAATAACTTGGGCTAGTATGCGAATTTTTTCACACGGTTTCTTGCATGAGATAGAGAAAACCATAACGTTTTTTGAGTAAAAGTATCAGCTAGTTTGCTTTACCCTGGTCAAATTGACCACCTGCCAAACAAAAGCGCCGAAATTGACGCTTTTGTCGACTTTTCCTAGCGGTGTTTTCATCTGTCGAAGTGCGGGTTGTTGCAGAAGAGAGACCATGTAATGTTCTTTCATTTGCTTTTGTAACGGGGTCCGCAAGACTAGCACAGCTTTGGCAACACAGCATCGAATACCTTTGGCGCCTTCGTTATGGCCTTGTCATGGCCTTCAATTGTCACCAAGTGACAACTGTTGGAACTCGACGCAGTGTCCCAAAGTTGTGCTAGTCTTGCAGACCCCATTACAAAGGCAAATGAAACGTCATCATATGGCCTCTCTTTCGTAAAAACCCGCAATTCGATGGGCGCAAGACATCCTGAGGAAAAGGCACCGAAAGTCGACAAAGCGTCAATTTCGGCGCTTTGTTTGACAGGTGGTCAATTTTGCCAGGGCAAGCCAAATTAGCTGATACTGTGACACAAAAAACGTTATGGTTTTCTCTATCTCATGCAAAAGACCGTGCAAAAAAATTCGCATTCCAGCCCAAGTTATTCGCATTTAAAGTTCGGATAGTTTGTTTGGCCCACCCTGTATATGCGCAGCGTGTGCTTGCGGCGTTCCGTGAAGGTGGTCCTCGCGAACCGGGGCAATAAGAACGGCGATTCCTCACACTTTACGTAAAAAGAATTCCGCTTTCCATAAACGAAGCTTGTTGTAGAGTATAATTACAATCAAAACTGTTTCAAGCATCACTGGGCTGTTTAGGGTGGCCTTGCTGATTGAGTACCTGCCGAAGCCCAACAGGGGCAAGGGTATCCTGGCGTTGCAGGTGGGAAGAGACGCCATGTACCGTAATTACATAACGAGCAATCAAATGTGCCGGCCGCATCGTACCTAGATAGCCTTCCCCCAACCTTATCTCCAGTTGGCTACGGAAGACTTCATGAGGTGAAACTTCTACAATTCAAAAATTTATCAAATCAAATTAAACTGTCTAGAGATATCTTACGTCAGAAAGCAGCATCCTAGAGCCATTCAATCGGGAATGCACGCAAAACGCAAAATTGGTCGCCAACGTTTTCAGGAGCAGCAGTAGCTGTCGTGCCAAAGTTCCCAACTCGTTTTGATCGTTCAGTGGCGAGCGTAGTAGCTCGTTCTAGGCCATTGACATCCATATTATTAGCGCAAGTCCCATCAAAGTAGTAGCCGCAATCAAGTCAAAGTTGTACCGGGTGTTCCGAAAGTCCCGCACCTCCCCCCCCCCCCCCCCTTCGCCAGCAAACTGTTAGAAAGCTACACTCATGACGCTTAGGGATATGTTAGCCTAATGTGTTGACACGTCTGACGCAAATTTTCAGCACCCTAGATCCATTCGTGCCAGAATGGGAGCTGGAAATGGAGAATTGGTAAATCTCCCAAGACCCGCCGGCTGGTAGCAGCCATGTGCTGCATCGCAGTTATTATGATGCGACTTATACCACTGTAAAGAGGAGCAATGATGCTTTCGAATGTTGTCAGAACGAATATCATAGTTTTAACGCGCTCGAGAACGAACGATTCGAATTCGATTCGTCGGTCACATCTCGGGGAGCGCTGCCATTCGGGCACGAATGGGTCTCGGGTGCTGAAATTTGGAGTCAGACGTGTCGTTGGGGGGGGGGGGGGGGGGTTGTATTCCAGCCCCACTGACGCCCCCCACCACCCCCCCCCCCCCCTCCCCCCCCCCCCCTTTCCCCGGTTGGTGCCACACTTATGTTACCGTAAACCGCCGAATAGTGGTGCGCACCACTATTAATTCAACCTTGCTCTACCACGCACCACTATTTGGACGTGCACCATAATTTGGACGTGCACCTCTATTCGGCGGTTTACGGTATATTGATGAACTACAAATTGCAACAGCGGCATTCGTTTAGTTCTTCTACGGCTTCGGGTCCTCGCTGGTCTGCTCTCTAGCCTACTTGTGCATGGAAGGCTTGGGTTGGCGATGGTTTCTTATCTGCTGCTCTCTTCCATCCGGTTTTATCTTCCTCGTCTCTTTTGTAAGTGGTTAACAACCAGCGTGATTTTGCAATCGTACGTAGTACGTAGACTTTGACGTCCAAACGACTGAAACAGTCACAATATATTCTCTCGTTTATAGTGGCTTCCCAAGAGCGCGAGATATCTTCTAGCAGCCCATAGTTCCAACGCGGCCATAGAACAACTCACTGTCGCCTCAACAGAGAATCGTGCCAGCCTGCCGGCAGGCCGCCTGGTCAACACGGTTCAGCTCGTAAGTCCATTGTAACCGTCGTGTGACTTTTGAAAACAGACTTTTGCCCTCCCTCCCTCCCTACCACCCTCCCTCCTTAACCCCTAACTGCCACCATTTAACATTCGTGTAGGTAAGGTGCTTATTCTACGCAGTGCAATCACATGTAGCACACATTACAGGACGAAGAACGCGGTCGGTTTCCTGACCTTTTCTCGCCAACCGTCATGCGGACCACTTTTCTGTTGTTTCCAATTTGGTAGGCTAGGCAGACAACTAACAAGTCGCGTATGATCACTTCACTTCAAATGGTCTGCAGGATCCTCGGCCAGTTTTGCTACTATGGCATGACGTTCTTGAACACTGAAGTAGTGGCCGACTTGGGATCGACTGTCGTCGATGACGGTTTGTTCCTTGCATCATCATGCGTTGAACTTTCACTTACATACAACAGCACAGACGATGTCCAGGTTGGCGGAGAAACACAACAGATCTAATGAATCGCCCGATTGATCGGCAGCCGACGAGCTGCTTCTTGGAGAAATCGGCGTATCTGGACCTCATCTTGACTTCGTCGGCCGAGTTCTTAAGTGGGTAACACACTCAAGTGGTGCTCTTGAACACAGCGCAGATACCCGCTGCCCACACGGGCTACTCACTGACACGCACGCACGCACGCACGCACGCACGCACGCACGCACGCACGCACGCACGCACGCACGCACGCACGCACGCACGCACGCACGCACGCACGCACGCACGCACGCACGCACGCACGCACGCACGCACGCACGCACGCACGCACGCACGCACGCACGCACGCACGCACGCACGCACGCACGCACGCACGCACGCACGCACGCACGCACGCACGCACGCACGCACGCACGCACGCACGCACGCACGCACGCACGCACGCACGCACGCACGCACGCACGCACGCATACACATATACATACATTCACGTCAGGCGTCGTCGTCGCCATGGTTCTAGTCGACGCGTGGGGCCGGAAGCTGACCTTCGCCGCCCTGCAACTGGTGATGGCCGGCTCCCTCTTGAGTCTGCTGCTCGTTCTCAACAGGTTGGGACTTGACTTGTAGCGGCTCCGAAATAATGTACCCTAAGAGTGCACAGAGGCCCAGACTTACAAACACTTTTCGGCTGCACACAGAACGCAGAATATTGTGCAGCATGCACCGAACCACATTTGCGCAATGAAGCGCCATTCTTCACACGCCACTCAATTCAGGTGGTCGGTCAACGTGGCCTTTCTCTTTGCCAGAATCTCCGTCACTGGCGGCGCCATTACTAAGTGGCTTTACACCGCAGAGGTTATCGTTGTAATGGCTGACCGCTAGGAGGATTTATTAATTCCGCTGCAATACATAACAATAGTCAGAAATCCTCTGTCGACTGCAACAAACAGCGTAGCTTTATTCGCTGCTTAGCGCGATTAGTGCATGCAAAATGAAAATGTGTAAGGTGAGTTGTGGACACCCTGCCCTGTATCTGTATGGAATTCTGCAGGTGTACCCAACGACTTTGAGAGCCGTGGGCATTGGCACATGCGCCAGTGTCGCCAAAATTGGCGCCATCTTCTCTCCCTTCGTTGCCCAGGTAGAGCACGATCACAATTTCACACGTGCATGCTTGAACTGGCCTTTGACCAATATGGTACCAATGCAAGAAGCCATAACCGTTATCGTCAAAATTCAGGCTCTAAACGAGATGTCTACTCGACTGCCCATCGGGATTTTCAGTTTGTCTGGATTGCTGCTCGCTCTTCTGATCATGCTTTTGCCATACGAGACTCGTGGAAGGGCCCTGATGGTGCGGACTTTCTTTTGGTTGGGAAAACTTCGGTGAAAATGGGCAAATACCCAGCTGCACGTTTAGGACTCGCATCTCTGAGAAGAGGGGTCAATTTCGCCGCCCCGGCGGCCGGCGCTGCATGTGGTACATACAGTAGGTGCATACCGGGTGTCCCAAAAGTCCAGCCCCCCCATCCACAGCATGCTGTATAACGGCTAGCGAGGTCATACTTGCACACATGGTAGCCTATTATGTTTGCAACTCGGATGCAAAAATTCAGCACTCTATCTCAACCCATGCGCAAATGCGGGCACAAAACGTAAAATCGGTCGCCGATGCTCCTCCTCCTGCTGGAGGCCATCTCCATGGAGAAGAAAACCGTCGCCAGCAGAACCAAGACAGGCAGACAGAATTTGACGGTCCACTGCGGGATAATGGCGAAAACTGCGAAAGTCATTCTTGCGTCATTTGAAGCTCATTATCTTCTCTTTTAAATGACATCTTGCCAGCTGCCAAATGTTGCCCCGTTCGCGAGCTGCTGCCAACCAAAGGCGACGCAATCGTTGAATTTGAGTAATTTTACATTTTGCGCCCGCATTTGCGCATGGGTTGAGATAGAGTGCTGAATTTTTGCATCCGAGTTGCAAACATAATAGGCTACCATGTGTGCAAGTATGACCTCGCTAGCCTTTATACAGCGTGCTGTGGATGGGGGGGCTGGACTTTTGGGACACCCGGTACATGTAGGTAGTCCGTGTTGGCTGTTGCTTCGAGTTCTCTGCTAAAGTGAAAAGTCGCTCGCTGGTTGGTTTGTTATCCGCGCTGTGTCTGCGCATCGCCGAACGTGCGAGGTAAACATTACCAAAGAAAGTAGCAAATTTTGCATATTGCGCAAAGATGGGTTGGATCGATAGAAGCGCAATAGAGTTAGTTGTTCAGTCGGACATTACGATTGAATTCAGCACTTGAACTGCTCACGATCGCTTCGGTATGTATCTTCCGATTTCCGACTCGGTAAGTGCATGTGAAGGTGACTCTCCACAAAGGACGTCGCATGATTGAACAATGGGTCAGCTCAGCAATCGGCGTTTGTGCCCGCCGCCTTATGTACCTACATACTGTACATTTAAACACCATTCGATGTCAAAAACGATACCAGCGATTGCTTCGAATAGAATTATCACGGGGATATGACGAGGATCACTTCTTCTTCGCCGTACGGTGGTACTAGCAGGTCTACAAGACGCACCTCCTACCTACGCACAACAGACAACGTGTATCACTTGTGTCAGAAATGGGCCACACAGCCATCCTTGGCCGGGCGCCTCCCGTTTTCAGTTCAAAACAAAAATATCGCGTGCGCGAGTGTTACAGTACACATTCATACGCTTGGCTATGCCCAGGGATAGCCGTGCACCACGCCGACGGGCCTCTGCTGCTGGTGGCCGACCGTCGTCGTCGACACCAAACCATTCGATGGCAAATGAGTCGCCGACGACGACGACGCAGCCATCTTTGTCTGTTCAGCCGCCGCGGCGGCCCTGGCCATGGCTCTGGCCTTCTCCTGTGCGTCGAAGTACCAGATGGTGACGGCAAACCTAGGCGTTGATAAGACGGCGCTGATTGGTTGAACACTGGTGCTGCGCTTGAAGCATCGCATGAGGCTGCCCACCTGTGTCTGTAGGCGGGCAGCACCTCGTGGGGCATCCTTCTATCGGACCAGAAGAAGAGCAGCCTGTCAAAGTGCGGTTCCACTTCCACCGGACTGGCCGAGTTGGACGGGTAGAGACGCAGCTGGCCGCCGTGCTAAATAGAATGCTCGATGCTGGATCGTGTGTCCACTTGTGATCGTGCTCGTGACGCGAAGCCGTGTAGGTACGTACTTCGGGCTGCCAGTCGCGGTTGGTGTAGTAGATGGCACTGATGCAGCGGCCGTCCTCGATGGGATTGTCAACATGCTTGACGTAGTGGGTACCGTTCCCAGGGTAGCAAGCCAGCATCGCCTGAACAGGTACATACGTGCATACTGTACTACATTGGGCGCTTGGCGAACGAGTCTTCGCAATTAGTCGCCCACCCTCGACCGGCCGCTAATGTTGTAGGGGTTGATCTTGCCCGAGGTCTGCACAATCACCGAGTCGATCATGCTGATCAGCAGGCGGACCGTGACGGCGTCCGAGGCGCGCTCGTCTTGCCCGTCGTACCTGTGAAGTGATTATGGAACACTTCCGTGTCACGTCGATCGTTGAACAACGCTCAAAGCAGCTCGAAGCCTCACCAGAAGATCTCGTCGCTGCGCACGCTCTTGGGACAGCTGCCCTGCTTGTTCTCCATCAGCTGGCCGTCGGTGAACAGTCGTCGGCCATAGAGGCTCTCGAGCTCGCGTCGGACTGCCTGACAGTGGGCGTCGCCCAGAAAGTGATCCACGAGGGCCCAGCCGTACTCGTTCAAGGAGTTGACCACGTGCTCGGCGATGTACTGCAACGAAGAGGGAAAATAGTGCATTGGGTGTAATGGTAAGAATCTGTTACTATATCTATGGTACTGCAGATCTGCCCAAAGTTGACCGTGCTCTCGTGCACGAGGCCCCATTATTGATGTGTGCGTTGTCCCACGACGACCCCAACCCGTAATCTCCAATGAAGACGTCTAGAAATGCATATGCAGGCATTCCAGCCGGTTCTCCAGCTAGCTGCTTAGCGAGTGCTCGCGCGCCCTGATAACAACCCTGGGTTGCTGCGACAGCAGGACAAAGCGCTCGACGACCTTATCAGGCCAGCTAAGCTGGCTGAAAGTGAATCTCTAGTGGCGCAGAACACAGCACGCAAATCCTGATCGCGTGACGCTTCTGGAGAAGGTCCATGTCGTTGGGGACGGAAGTTCCGACGCCGTCGCAGCCCAGGCCCGATGAAGAAGAGGAAGTCGCGGGTCGCGTCCAGCTGACGTCGTCGTAGCTCCAGCTTCTTCGTCTCACTCTTCGCGACGGCGCCATCGTGTCGAATTTGCCCACGAGTTGAAACCGACACCCAGCGCAGTCGGTCGAGCGAGTCGGCGTCATGTGCTCAAGACAACATCCCCATACGGCGGCGGCGGCGCGCACCATCGTGCGGCCAACATCGTTTCGCGAAAGTTGGCGGCGGCGCGCCTGCCCTGCCGCTATCGGCGCCAGTGCCCGTCTGTGCGCGGCGAGCGGCACTGTGCCTACGTGAGCGGCGCAGGGTGCACGTCGATCGCGAGTCGTGCGCCCTACGCACTTATCCTGCACTCGTTCACCCACCGCCAAGTAGGGGTTGTGCCGACCCGGAGTGGTCTGCGGTTGCTGCGGCTGCTGGAAGGCCTGCAGCGGCGGCGGATAGGCCGTCATCGGGAACTGCGAGGGCGCCACCATAGCGGCGAACTGGTCTTGGCCGTAGGCCGCAGAAGAAGAAGGGCCAGGGAACGAGCCACCGTAGGCCATTGCGTTTTCAGAGTATGACAGGATAACGGGGCGATACGATTCGATATCTCCTCTCAACTGTTCAACACCGATCGCTTGGTCGGCAATCGTCGGCGAATTAGCAGTGGGCGCGCGTCGAAGACAAAGCGAGTGGGCGAGAGGAGAGGCCGAAGCGGACCGGTGCTATACGCATCTTCCCAAGCGCCGATTCCGTATGTGTAGACCTTTCGCGGCTGTCCCGCCTGCATGCCTGTCCATGTTCCACGAGGGCCCTTAGGAATATCGATCGGTTGGAGACCAAGTCAGAACTCCTGTGTATGTACGTACATAGGAGGCCAAGCTATACTAGAGACCGCTCGCATCAATGTCCAAACGCACTCTCCAAGGCAACGGAAGGATGATGAGCCGTAACTGAGGAGCGCCGTGAGTCTCGGTCATATTCCAAAACAGCCTCGTTATCATCCCCATAGCAGTCCAGCCCACTCCCCCCCCCCCCTTCGGCAGATCCAGGAAGCGTGTTTTCAAGAGGATAATGTCCATGTGAGCCGGCCCAACCTTAGCAAAATCCCTGCCTGCGACTTTGGCAACCCGCCAACGGGCCGAAAGGAATGAAGGCGAACCTGCGCAGCTATTCCCGAGAGGGGAACACGACGAACGTGCGTCACACGGACAACGGCTGGAGGTGGGGAGGGACACGAAAGAAGACAAACAAGAGTGAACCTATTAGCCTCCGCGGAAGTCAAACGCACGATCGCCTATCCAACCGCAGCAACGCAAGGGCGACATGCGGGCGGCCGCCCGGCAATAATACAGGTTCCCTTACAAGGTTGTTCGTCGCGTGCGTCTGCGCAGTGCACCCGGCATCCCGAATGGAAGTTTCCACAGTGTAGGTACATACGACGGCAGGCCTCGACAACAAGCCTGCTCCCCACGTGCGCACTCTGAGAGCGGCGCCACCATCAACTACCCGACGTGAAAGGTGCATAGAAGCACGTTTTGTTATTACAGTAGTTCGAACAGACGACTGCCCCCTTTCTCGAAAACAACCCCCCCCCCCCCGCCCTCCCTAGCGCTCCAATCACGTGTGTGATACAAACAACGTGAGTTCGGGGTGTTTGGTGGAGCAAAACAAGTCCAAGACTGAATTAGATACCTAGACGGAATTGGCAAAACAGGGAGGGAAGGGTGCGTCAAGCAAAAGGGCAAAACACTCCACCGCACGTGCAAGACTGTACAACAGTACGCACGCCATAACCTGTAATGTACCAATCTAGCAGCAGTGTCGCAGACTTCTATAAGTTACTTGACAGTGCACAAGAAGACTCTTCCCACCTGCACTCTGAGTGCGATGGCCTGATGTTGGTTGAGGGGTCGCTTGGCGCCGCCGGCCGCCTCCTTCAGATGGGCGTCGATGGGTTTGCTGTAGGGCCAGTTGTTGGCGTGGTCGCGCATCTTCGTCTGCTTGCCACCCGACTTGCCGTTGCCGCCACTGCCGCCGCCGGCCTGCGCCGGACGCAGAACCACAGTGGGGGCGCTCGAACTCTGCTGGGGCTCGTCGAGCAGCCGCGAGCCTGCCGCCACGACGATCACCGACTCTCCTCCGCCGGAGGCAGGGGGAGAGTCCTCGACCGGCTCTTCCGTCCGCTGGGTGGGAACGGCCGGCTCCGACCACTGGGACACCTTGCGCAGCACCGGCGAGAAGGCGCTCAGGCTGCTGGCGCTGCCCGGCAGGCTGCCGTAGCCGCTGCTCGGCGACTGCCGGCCCGCCGCCGACGAATCAGGCACCGGGAGAGGCTCCGACTTAACTTCAGGCGCCGACGATTCCGCCGGCTTCGGCGGCGGCTCCTGCAGCTGCTGCAGCTGCTGCTGCTGGCGCTCGTCGTCGCGCTTAGCCTGGGCCGTCTTGCAGCGCGGCTTGTGCCGCTTCCAGTCGTACTTTTGGTGCTCCACGTCGCAGTACCAGGCTTGCTCGCAGCCGCCGCACTTGAGCAGCGCCACGCCGCTGGGACCGCGCGTCTCGCCGCAGAAGCCGCAGCTGCGCACCAGACTCGGTGTGGGGTTCATGTCTGCCTGTCGCGCAACGCTCGGACGCCTCTCGTCGTCAGGCGACAGTTTCAGTAGAAGATCTGTGGGTGTCGGCCGAAGAATGTACGTATGTAGGTCGTCCACGTGAGAATTTCAGCTCCGCTTCTCGCTTCCTGGAAAAGACGAGCGACAATCCGCCCGCTTCGCGAGAGCCGCTCGAAACGCACGTACGAGCCTAGATTAGAAGACGAATATGTCCTAGGAAGTAGTCACGTTCGCCAAGAGGGACGGGAGAGAGACGAAAAGTTAAATATCACACACACACAGCAAGGGGAGGTTGGGTAGGGCGCGACTGCGCCGCGCCGCTGACGCACCGCCGCTCTCTACCAACGTAGTGGCTGCCGACAACAAACGGAGCCTTGTGCACGTTCGCAAAATTCCAGCCGCCCCATGATGTGCGCAGGGGGGAAAGGGAGGACAGACGGACGGAGAGAGTGGGAGAGAGCACGTACATTTGCGCACGCACGGGCTCCGCCGCCGTCAGCCAAACAGCGGCTCGAAGGAGGGGGGGGGGGATGTAAGGGGCAAAGGACCCTTCGCTGCTTCTCGGCGGCGAATCCCCCTTTCCCCTGAACCGAGGTGGGCGGCCGAACGGGCGTGGGAAGAGCCTGGACGGTGGATGGAAGGTGTGTCCTTTCTGTCTACCCCTTGAATGTACGTCCGCGCTATAAACGAGGGAACTGAAGCTGTGGTGCGAGTTACGTGCGCCGATGAAAGCGGGCGACGAAGACAGGGTTTGGGGGCGGGGGGGGGGGGGGGGTAGGGGGAAAGGGGAAGGGGAGCCAAAGTGCACTCTCTACGCAGTTAACTCTTTGCGCCTCGGCGAAAGACGCATAGTTGAAGCTGTCACGGCACCTTCACGTGAAAATTGCAGTCACGCTTCACGCACGCCCTTTGTGCTCAATGCTTGCTCAGGCAGTTCGTCAGGGAATCAACCGACGTGAAAGTGTTAAGTTGGCCAAGACGGCCAAACATGTCCGAGCGGCTGACGAAAACGCACGTAACGCGAACCTAGGCATCGCCGACAAATACAGGGTCGATTTTGTAGGCTGACGGAAGGCGAAGTGCCAATTACGCTCGACTTCTGGACTTTCGCTCTGACGCCAGACGCTACTGAGTCGGCGGACAATGAGAGAACGCGGCTTGTCTAATGACGGAAGGATGCGACCTGGCTCTAAAAGACGTTCATAAATAAGCGCTTCTCACACCTATGTACATACAAAGGTGCTGTGTTGCTCTTTGCATAAGCTGCGCACAGGCACGGAATTATGTGCCTAGTAGCTAGTACCCTTCGTGTGAAACGGCTTGAGAAAGCGGAGTGATTGGAGTTCTCTTGCTTATTCGCTAAACTCATCGCTTGGACAAAGCAAGGGCAAATGCATTTGAGTTGTCCGATGGACGTGCGTGTTTTGACACAGCTTCTGTCATGTCCAGAGGTATGGGAAATTCACTTCTTATCTCGAGAGTTCCATCGGGCTGATGTGCATTGCCCAATGGAAGTCCTCGTTCGACAGAAGACAACATTCTCAAGGGACAAATCTCTAATTAATTACATACCGGTCAACTACAATAGACTAAAGCGACTAAAACGACAAGTGACGAAAATGGAACATCTACACACTGGGTTGTTTCAAGACAGGAATCTAGCGGGCGGACGTGCGCGCGCCCTGTGGGGAAGCTCGAGTTCCTCTTTTAGCTCTCTCGCCTTCGAGCTAATGAAAGAGCCGCTCGAAGCAAAGTCAAGCTGCAGCTATGTATGGAACATCGGCGAAGGAAGGAGGTATATGTGAGGGAGAAGAGGGAGGTTCTAACCCGGAGCCGTTGGCTAAGGCGCCTCACGCACGTACGTTACCGTCGGTACGTGACCCTTTGGTGGGAAGGCTTGTAGGTAGGGACATAGAACGAGTAGAGCAGGACATCATTGGAACTCACGCCTGGACTCTGTTAGCGAACGCCTTGTGAGCAGATTAGGGTAGGCAGGATCGTCCCACTAGGTACCTATGTAGGTTATGTATGGTATATGTAACGCCACCATTATGGGCACTGTCAGCCAAAGAGACCCGAAGCTCGAGCTTTGCAAGCCGTATACTGGTGACGTAGCTGCAAGAATTGAGAACAGGCGTCCTTGAAACTGTGTCCACTGTTGGCGTACCTAGTCATTCACAAGACTTCAATACTAACGTGGGCTAGGGAGAGCCGTGTTTACACAGATGCCTCGACCGAAATGTGGCGATTGGTATGTATCTAGGCGTTCAATTATGACGTGCTCAGCACGAGAGATATGCATACCTATTAGTATGTAGTAGGTCCCATAATGGAAGGCCTGCGCGCCACCCCACGCCCAGAATAGCGCCGCCTACAAACTATGTATATAGGCCACAAACGACATATTGGTTTGGTCTGTGAATTTGACCCGTGGCAGGTATTTTACACCTGCATATCCTGGAAAGCAGTGTTCTGGTTATGTTTGATACTGTACCTTGCTCGACTGACATTAGCTCGAAACTCATTCTGAACTTTCGTCGGTGCGAATCAAGCAGAAAATATTTATTTCCGTTTCGTAGTTGTTCACTAGTGTAAGATAAACTGAACAAACCGGTATGCACTGCTGATACGGCCATGAATGTAACTGGGTTGAATGAAACTCGAAGCATAGGTAGCGGATAATGTACCACTCTACCGTGTTATTGTGTACTGTAAACATAGTAGTATAAATATACCTAGGTGATGTCACTTGGACAGGGAGTTGAACGAAACTGGTTACGATGTTGAATGTGAAACGATATCAACGTACGTGCTAGCGTTTTTGGTATTGAGCAATCAGTGGTGTCGCTTGTGCACTTTATGTCTTTACTCTGTGTCAACCACAAATCAATACTAAAACACAAACTCTTCTTGCGACACAATACCATTACCAAATTTTTTACTGATTTTGGGGCCGGGCGACACCTTACGAGAGCTCGGTGTGCGTGAGGCCGTCCGTCCGTCCGTTCGATCGTTACGGTCTCGGATCTCGGCGTTGGGAAGTTGTAGAGAGACTATCTTGGGCTCTATGAATGGGTCTCGATTCATTGAGCTTTGCGAGATCAATCTCGAGTTTCGATAATTTAATTGCGCGCGCTGCAGTAACTCGCAGGTCAAAACGTAAAACGGCTCCAGCTCGCTCGTCTTGCGTCGTAGAGCGGCAATCGACACGCCAGGTGAAAGCTCTCGACGTGCCGTTTCATGCGCAACATATTTTTTCAATTGCTAAAAGACACACCACGGATTTCGAGTTTTACTCTGGAATGGTCTTTATTGTTCGTGTTGCGACTACACCGACATTCGGAACATCATTCTAACGCTCACGATTATTCTGACATAAATTTTGTGATTACTGACACGCGCACCGAGAAGAACGACTCTTCATTTCACGACGTCGAGAGCTGTGCGACATGGTTTGATTGCTCGTGATGCGCTCTTTTTTGCTCAGCCAAATGTTTGGCAAAACTTTGGCATGTTATTGTCACTTTATTAACAGCGGAGCTTTAAAAAGTGATCTTCTTGCTCTAAAACTATTAACATATGCATGTGATACCAATACCATTATGAAATTTTTGACGCCAAAACACTAGTACGTACGTACATATCTCGTGGCCCAAATGACATTACACTCGTTATATAAAATAGCATCTCGCCCTGCCGTCTGCTGATTATAATGTCGCCTCTGGCAAACGGTTGGTTGATGGCTCCAACGAGTGAGGATCAGACTTCATTTTTTCGCCCGCCCTCAGGCGGGCGACACCATACGAGAGCTCGGCGTGCGTGCGTGCGTGCGTGCGTGCGTGCGTGCGTCCGTCCGTACGTACGTAACGCTCCCAGATCTCGGCGTTGGAAAGTCGTAGAGCGGAGATCTTGGGCTCTACGGATAGGTCTCGACTCACTGATCATTCAGCTAAGAGGTTTCGAAATTCAAAAGTTTGAATTGCGCGCGCTACAGTAAGCCGAAGGTCAGAACGCAAAACGGCTCTAGCTCGCTCGTGTTACGTCGTAGAGCGGCAATCGACACGTCAGGTGAAAGCTCTCGACGCGTTCTTTTATGCGACTGCAAAAGTTTTGTCAATTACGCAAACACGCACTACGGAAAACGCCATTCTCGGCATTTCGACGCTAAAATCGCTCTAACGCGCTCAACTTGGGTCGTAGAGAGAGGATCTTGAGCTTTTTAGATAGTTCCCGACTCACTGATCATTTGTTCTCCCATTGGTCGCAACTCAAAAGTTTGAATTTCGCGAGTTACAGTAACTCGAAGGTGCAAAAGCACAAAACGGCTCTAACTCGTTCGTCTTACGTCGTAGAGTGGCAATCGACACGCCAGGTGAAAGCCCTCAACGCGTTCTTTCATGCGGCTACAAGTTTATTTAACTACGCAAACACGCACCGCAGAAAACGCCATTCTCGGGAAGTTGACGTTAAGATTGCTCTAACTCGCTCAGCTTGCGTCGTAGAGAGACGAACTCGAGCTTATTGTACAGTTCTCGACTCACTGATCATTTGTTCTCCCATCGACCGAAACTCAAAAGTTTGGATTTCGCGAGTTACAGTAACTCGAAGGTGCCAAAGCACAAAACGGCTCTAACTCGCTCGTCTTACGTCGTAGAGTGGCAATCGACACGCCAGGTGAAAGCCCTCAACGTGTTTTTTCATGCGGCTACAAGAGTTTGTTCAATTACGCAAACACGCACCGCGGAAAGCGCCATTCTCGGGACTTTGACGCTAAGATCACTCTTTGCTTATAAATAAGTGCAACACGGTTTGATTGCTCGCAGTGCGCTCTTTTGTGCTCTGTCAATTGTTTGCTAAAACTTTTACAAGTATTTGTCAAAACTTTTACAAGTTTTTGTCACTTTTTTAAAAGCGTTGCTTGAAAGATGGATGTTCTTGCTCTAAAAGCCAAATCGCGGGCGAAATCAATATTGCTATGCAATACCCTCTTGCGAAGCGGGAGCTCGTGAAGCGAAGCATGCGGGCGATGAACTCTCGCACTCTCTGCAGAAAGAACGCAACTCTTTACAATGTCAGTCAGAATACAAACTCAACTTTTTAATACCGGAGCTTGTTTCCATGACAAAATATGAAGACCGTAAAATGAAACACTCCCGTCTCTTGGAATGAAAGCCGGCGCAATAACTCTCTACTGTAATTTATGGCACACTTCGCAGGTGGCGCCCGGAACGGCAGTAGCGGTGCCTTGGCCAGGCGGCTTTCGGGACCATGGGAGGCACATCAGAACTGTCACAGTCACACACTGCTCCAACATCCACTGTACCCCACCCACTCCCTACGAAGCAAAGACCATCTCATCTGTTGGGATAGAACCGATATAGCAGCGGCGCTCTTTCCACGTGATCAAGGGTTCAGCAGTCGTCTCGCCAGCAGATATAGGTGACCCCACCCCCGCGTTCCTTCTTTTAAATCGAATATCGGCGAAAATGCCATACTGGAGCTTTGAAGAGGAAGGCAAATCCGTTTTCGTCCTACATGAGACGGCTAAGAGATTTCGAGGAAAGAGAAAACGTCGCACGCCCTTCGACCGCTCTTAGTTGGTTTCGAAGAGCTTTGCGAGCGGATGCCTTCACTGTGTTTGCTCTATGGGCTCTGGGTGGGGGAGGGGGCGAATTTAGCAGTGAAGGCGCGTCACCACTGCGTTACGAGCCGGAGTACCGAAGGTAGGAACAGTCCAGATATGCTATGCTACAGTCACGTTTGCATTATAGCCAGCCAATCAAAGATGTTTGATGGGAAACGGAAATGACGCGAGAACTGCTGCGCATTCTCTCTCGCGCGCCCCGATCCCACTTTGGCTGGGACAACAGTGCTGCAGCGGCTTCTGCCGTAGTCATAGTATAACAACCACCAACCAAGTTCTGCTGCTCCACCTTGCACCAACTGAAACCGTGTAACGCACTCGAGAGCAGACCAGTCACTGTGTCAAATGGCTTTCCGACAGAGGAGCGGCACACAACGGAGCAACGACAAGATAATGGTGCGACGTAAATCGGCGTAAGATGAGAAATGTTCGTTCAAAATCCTCATTCAGGGGAACAATTTGGATAAAACCCCTCTGAATTGGAAAGCCGACGCAGGATACAAAATTGCTTCTTCGGACACAAGGTTTCAACCGGGATTTCCAAGATCGCGCCAGTTGCTGTCGGCTATATGGCCGCCCTGAAGGCCTTGGTGGCCAGCAGGATTCAGTTCATGTGTACCTCATGTGGAAGGACGAAGAAGAAGGGTCGACCAAAGGGTCTGTGTGTCCTACGACGACTTTTGTAAGCTGTCCAAACTTGCGCCTGATGTTCATTCCTGAGGACGTCTCGTCCTAGCGGTTGGAAGGAAATCCATCACTACGTGCGACACCAGTTGGTGAGACGTTTCTACTCGGTGAGTGTGACTGAATGCCATCTGCCACTCCATAGAGGACAACGCACATACCCCCCCCCCCCTCCCCCTCCCCGTTGTGTATGTCTAACAAGTGATACGTGACACTCCTTGAGTGTCAGATAGGCACTCCGCGTGATTGTTTTAGCAGACGGGGGCACAGAACAACTCCACTCCAACAAGTGTTGCATTCCCGTTAAATATGTTTGTTCCCAATTTGTCCAGTGTAGAACTAGGGTCTATAGCCGGGGTGGGCCTAAGCAGATGCCATACACTTAGAGGCCGATGTGGCGCAAGTGACGCGTTCGAGCAGGCTGTACTGACGACGATGAGCGCAGGCTGTACTGACCGCTGACTAGAGATGTGCGGTCCGGTCCGGTCCGATCCGGGTGGTCCGGGCGGTCCGGGCAAAAATCGGTCCGGTCCGGTCCGGTCCGCCAATCTGGGGTGGTCCGGTCCGGGTAAGAATAAAGGACAAAAATTTTATCTTCGTTGGCCGAAATCGCCAGAATTTACACTTAGGCGTCTTCCAAAGCTTTGAAATTTCGCCTGCGGCGCTTTGGGAACTGTAAATACAGGGTGAGGCTGAGAAAACCCACCTTTTGAGCATCTCACGAGAAGCCTACTATCTCAGGGCACGATCAATCAACTTCAACAATTTTTGGAAAGTTTACTATAGGCATTTCAGTGAAAAGTTACGCCAAATTTCGCCTAAATCGCCCTGCTGGACAATTAATATTGCATAGTCAAAGCTTGCAAAACTACGTACATATACGACATATTCCTGTTGTTCTACTGCCTATTCTACTACAGGATAGCAACATAAATTTCTAATTCTTGATGTAGCATAATGTAATTTCTGATCGAATTATAATCGTCTGCCGAAGTAAAAGTTTCGATTGCCACCTTGAGAACTAACCATTCAGTGCATTTTGAGGCTTGAAAACTAGAACTGGGCAGAGCGACATACTTGCTAGAGGGTTTGAAATTTGGTCCGGGTGGTCCGCTCCGGTCCGGGCGGACCGCAAACTGGTCCGGTCCGGTCCGGTCCGGGTTACCCAGACCGCAAAATCGGTCCGCCGCACATCTCTACCGCTGACTGTCTATAGCCATTCACAATGTAGAATGCCAGCGGCGCCCCAATTGTACAGGCGCGCCTTATCTACGCTACACAGCGGGGGCTCCCCCGCTGGGGTGGACGGCGTCGGTGGCCCTAGTGCTACAGTACGATGCTCCTATAACTCGGTTCGATTGCGCGTGCGTAGACACCTTTCTCAGCGCGTCTTATATGGACGGCGTACTGTAGGCGCAGCAAAATCAATGGCGGACGGTATTTTCGGAATTTCGCGAAATTTTACAGAGCGTGAGTATTCGGCCAAAATCAGGCTAAATGCACCGCAAACCGCCCAACTAGCGACGGATTCGCGTTCTGCGGCGTCAGAAAACCCAGACACAAGTCACACAACTGTCAACGCAATTTTGAAAATTCGACCCTGGGACCCAATTTTTGGCCGGCCGGGTGCCGAACGCAGGGTAAAGGCGTCTCAAATCGCAAAACAAACACCGGATTCGTGTTCAGCGTCGTCGGAAACCCCCGAAACAAGTGAAAACACAATTTCGGAAATTTGACCCCGGGATTCAAAAATTCGCCGCGGATGGGGTGCGGTACCTCAAAATGGTCAAGACAGTTCGTCTAGACCAACTTTTGACGCTGAACACGTTGCAATGGTCAATTGGCCGCTAAAAGCAAGCTTTCCGGCACAAAAATCCATTCAAAGTCGAAAATCCGAATTTTCCGCTCGGGACCCGGCACCTTTGCCACCTCGTATCTCCCGAACGACAAAAGCGATCTCGGCGGTTGTGGTCTCGATCGAAAGCTAATATAAGTGCGCAGGCCGGATCGAAGAGTTTGCGAGAATCCACCGTCGCAAACTCAAGTTACAATTTTTTAAAAGTCGGAAAAAAATTTTGAAATTCAAATTTTCTACCGTACTCCCGCGTCGGACCACCTAGGCAGCCCGTTCCGGTTTTGCTCTGAAGAGCATCTAAGGGGCTACAACATATCCAAAAATCGTCAAAATCGGCCCACTTTTGCGAAAGTTATGACAACTTGTTTTTTTTTACTTAGCAAAAATTTGAATTTTTGAATTTTCGCAAAATTCTTCCACCACCGAAATTTTTTCACCCCCCGAGCACGCTGCGCGTTGTCATAAGCTACCTTTTAAAAAAAAATTGGCTCCCTAAGTGCTTCCTAGCGATCGCTAGCACGTGTTATGTTAACTGTAGGCTTTACCGCTCCTATAGCACTCCTTCGCTTTTCAAGCGGCGGAGTGCCAACAAACTGCACGCCAGCCCGCGACCAACCGAAACGTCTGATTTTGTATAACTGCAGTCACAGAGCGAAACATATCGAATCAGTAAGCTCTTGAAGTCTTGAAGAAGAGATTCAGCTATGCGTCCGAAAGTCGGTCAGCATGCAATTACAATCACCTCCAATTGGCATCGCACCGCCAGCCGCGCCGTACGATTTTAGTCGCAGGCGTGGGCTGTTGATTGCGGATTCCCGTAAGTGGAGTGAACTTGTGTGTATGCTCTCTGCTGTCCGTCAGTCGGCTACGGATTGTGGCGGTTGTTCTGCATGAATTGCGTGTCGTAGAAAGGCTGTGCGTCTTATGCTCATTGGCATATGTTTTGTAAGTCTGCCTTGCAGCGTACAAGTCTATCACAATAGTTAATAAATACTACAAATAGTCTTCAAAAGGACCAAGTTTTGCGCAAAGACAAAATAGTAAAATTTTCCCTACTAATTTCGTATAGTCATTTATAAGTCGTTACAGTTTTATAATGCCGTCGTTTTAGTTACGGTTTCCACTCAAATGTGCGAGATTGCCGTACCACACGTGTTGGAAGTTTTATTTGTTACAGCAGGTGTTGCTATTACTATACTGTCGATTCCAAGTTTGACACGATACAGTACACGAAATGATGGCACTCCTATATCGTAATGTTTAATAAAAGACTATACGAATTTAGTGAGAGAAAAATTCCGATTTCGTCTTTGCGTAAAACATGGTCCGTTTTAAGACAGATTCGCCAAAATCCACTGATTTGTGCTAAATTTGACGCCCTCTAGACGAATATGCGAAAGATTCAGAAGATCACAATTATTATTGTTCGCCCTGGCTACAAAACGCGAGACCTCCCGCGATGAATAATCCACAGTTTGGACGGGCACTTCGCAAGATCTGAGGTATCTGTTGTCCGATATTTTCTTAGGTCCACCGTCCAGCTTTGTTTTGGCATTGCACCTCCGCTCTCAAGCTAGTGTGATCCACCAACACGCGAACCGCCGGACGTTGCACAGTGAGAGTGAAAGACAGCCGGGATTACGCTAGTTAGTGTTCGCACGAACCTATGCAGTGCGAAGCGGAAAGGCGAGTGCACGCTTTGCATGTTGGCTTGTTTCGGCCGTTGCTCTAAGGGTGTACAAACCTTTTGTTCCTCCAGCTCGTTACATTCTGAGCTCATTCCATTTCCAGTGCGCAATTCAGGCGGCGCGGCACGGCGTGGCCGACCGCGTCAACATGGGTCTGCTCCCCCCCCCCCCCCCCAAATCGGCTTAGCTTTATGAGAGATCGGCGCTTGCACCTAACCTAACTACCTATGCGTGGTGCGCAGTACTTGTTCAGAAGTTGTGGCAATTCTTCATACGCTTGATTTGGGGTTTCCATCGATGTATTCCGTTTCTGGTTCAATTTCTGCCTCTATAGAGACCACTAGAACCCGAAACGTCCTGACCGTCTAACAACTTGGTTAAAATATGGCTAGAGATGCTTTCACTTCACTACAAGTTGTGCATCAGACAGAGCCAAGCAAGTACGAAGGTCTGGCGTATGTGAGCATATAAACGCCCAGGGCGCCTATTGGAGGACTTACGGTATTTTGGAATTTTCATGGGTACCTACACTAAGACAGCTAATTACCTCAGGCAATAGAATTTGGGGGCAGCGGATGCAGTGTTTCAGTGCAACCGAGCTCTGAAATCATTTACGACTGCTTCGCAACTCAAAAGCAAAGTTGTTGCTGTGTTGTCCGCCGACTATTGTCGTGTTGCCATTCTATCCGTCGTCTGTGCCTGTGTTTGTCGCTTTTTTGTCGGTGAAACGTCGGAGATTTGCACGTCACGGATTTGACCATCCGTTTAGTAGATGACCATATATGTCCACCAGAATCAGCGCCGCCTTCAGAGATTGGCAGTTTCCATGTGTATACCGAGTGCAGTTTCGATTCGGAGCGCTCTACAAGGTGCCTTGACACATCCCTTTGAGTTGAGAAACGATCTTCCGCTGTTTTGCGAGAGCGCACCGAAAGTATTGATTAACGCGCCACTTATACCAGACTGGAGGAAGTCAGCCTGGAGAGAGAGAGAGCTTCCAGGGCGTGAAGCAATAACTTGCCCGCATAACGGTTTGAAGGCCTCCCTCTAGCTGCCGGCTGGCAATTCCTTCCTAAGCGCAATGGGTTCCGTCTGCCGCCAGCAGTTTTCCACCTATGTGCGCACGAGGGGAGCGGACCTACTCTATGTGAACTCCCACCATCCATCCCCCACCCACTCAACCATAGAATGCGTAGTTTATGCGGCGTACGCGCCTCAGCTCTCAGCTGTTCCAAGGCCCTTCCAGAAGACTTCACAGTTTTGTTTTACCCTTTAGAAACTACCCGGTGATGTAATAGAGCCGAAAAGGTCGTGTCTCTATGAGGGAACGCGGGGTCGTTGCAAGGTGGAAAGCACCGGCCGTGTCGGCAGCTTTCGTCTGTAAGTCCCGTGTGTGGCATGTTTCAGTGCCATGAAAGGCTACAGCTACAGAACAGTAGCGGATCCAGGGGGGGGGGGGGGGCGGTTGTGCGTCCGCCCCCCCCCATTCGGCCAAACCGCCCCCCCCCATTCCCCCTCCCGAGAAAAAAAAATTTGCGCGGCAGCACCTACAGAGCAAAAAATTTTCGCCTGCGGCGCTATTTTATAGCACTTTTGTACCAAAATAGGTCAAAATCGGCCAAAATTTTTGCCTACGGCGCTATTTTATAGCACTTTTGTACCAATATAGGCCAAAATTGGCCAAAATTTTTGCCTGCGGCGCTATTTTATAGCACTTTTGTACCAACATAGGCCAAAATTGGCAAAAATTTTCGCCTGCGGCGCATATTTTTTTATGTGCTTTTATAGCATCTTGGTCCCCCCTGTGGCCTCAAAAATTCCGCCCCCCCCCCCATTCCAAAATCCTGGATCCGCCACTGCTACAGACGTACTGTAGTAGACTTGTGATACGAATGCGAACTTCAGTCGTCCTCCTCGCCGTCTTCGCTTGGGCCGGATTTGATCTGTGGCCACTCAGCGGCCTCCGACTCCTCTCCTCTTGGGTCGGCTGCCGAGCTGGCGAGTCGAATACCACCGAATCGATTCCGGTCCGGTCGCGGGATGGTCGGACCCACTTCTGGGACGTGGTGCTGAAGACCTGCGACCGGCCGGACGCGGCCACCGATTCAACCGTCTACCTCAAGCTCTACTTCGAGGCCGACCACGCCACGCAGTCGGTGAAGTTGGACACTCAGGGCAGGAACGACTTCGAAAGAGGTCGAGTGGACCACTTTCGGGTGGAGTTGGCCCAGACGGATCTGATCCATTTGGGTCTCTGGAGAAGGCCCACGATGCCCCTGCTGCCGCAGGCTTGGTGCGCCGAATGGGTGAGCGCCACCGTGATCACTCATCATGTGTGTAGTTGTATGAGCCATGAGTGTCCCAACATTCTGTGCGCTCCGCGTTCACTAATGCGAGGCTCGACATTCGAACAGTACCATGCTATGTGCGAGTAGATTACTGCTTGAAATGTGATTGTGGGAAACTGGGACTGAAACGCGCATAATCCAATCGATCGTTGTCTCCAGATCGTTCTGGTCAACGCCGACTTCGATCTCTGCTTCGGCGCCAAGTTCGACAAGTGGATCGGCCGTTACAAGGACCCGCCCACGTATCCGGAAAAGTTCCGCCGAATGCGCTTCACCGACTGCCTGTTTCCGGGCCCAAAGAGCGTCTACGACGAGCAACAGTTCTACGGACAGCCATGACGACACTGCGAATAGCGGCCAACTTGATTAGGCCAAAGAAGAATGCCGAACAATTCTCCCAGGACACAAGGAGAAGACACTGTGATTCCTCGATCAAACAAGACGGCGAGAGTTAGTTGGCTTTAACCCGTTTGTGTACAATATCAATCTATTGTTGCGTTTCATAACAAACCTAACGTATGATCTTGATTCGTCTTAGTCAACTCCCTTCCCTTCTAGCTGGTCTACATAGTTATGTGCCTACAACAGCTTGCGGCAATCTATGGTAGCTTAAAACTAGCTAATTGAATTAAATTATAAGTTCTTTGTACCTGCGTTGGTAGTTGGGACTACTTCGTTAGGATTCTACGTTCTGGAGATTAAGTTATTTATTCTACGTTGTCGGTTAGGATTACTAATTCACTGCGCAGGACACATTCTGGTGTACCATCTGCCTCATCGACCAACGCCGACTACACCGCTGAACGGTATCACTCCAGTATTGGCGCCAATACCAACAGCTGGAATCCGGGGCGGCTGGGCGATATAGTAGGCCGGCGGCCCTCCCCCAATCAGAGGCAGTCTCGGAGGTTGGGCGATGTAGTAGCGGGGCGGGCCCCCACCAACGAACTGCGTGGGGAGTACGGTGTTGGCGGGACCGTTGGGGTAGGTGGTGGAGCAGCAGAAGCCGACGTTGAGGTTGAGAGTGGGCAGGGCGCTAGTCACGCACAAGTAGCCTCCCGGACAGTTGTTGAGGGAGACGACGCAGGGACCGGCGCCCACCAAGGCCACGCCGCCATTGCTGCACTGCTGGGCTGAGTACACAGGGGGACAGGGGGGTTCATTAAACGTATGTAGTACCTACACCAGAAGGTTCAACAGCAGTCCGATCGCTCAATCATACAGTGTATACCTGTGCACGTTCGGGAATAGATCAGCAGTAGCAAGGTCGCCACAAGAACGGAGCCACCAACCGCGAAGGCGCAACTTCCATTTGCCATTATCAAAGACGGTTGACGCCGAAATTCAACCTTCGTCGAATACGGGCTGTTTCAGGAAAGACACATTCCAGATACTTCTAGGCAGTCACATTTCTTGTGTTGTCTGACGGACGGTGGTCACGCATCACGAGAGGTTCCTTTTCACTACTGTGGCAGATCCGCCGCCTACATATGTCAACATCACGCCCATTGTTCCTCCTCCTTCGTCGGCGATTCAATGGGAGATCTACTGCAGACAGGAAACAAATCGGACGGAGTCTTGGCTCTTTTCAGTTTGTGAGCCGCTCTTTAGCAGACAGCCATTGTCCCTGGGTGCCAAGCCAATTGTCTTGTCTTTGTCCCCAATGTTACATTGGTCAGTCGACAGTTCTATGATGAATGCATGTTGCCCTCCGTAGAATAAGTTGGCAGCCATACAAGATGTCCCACGTCTACAGAATTTCCTCAGCAGGGTCCATATGGGGCCAATCCGCCTGTCTTTCGCGCAAATCAAAATAATTTAGGGACAATCCGAGGTCAATTTATGGAGGCGAGCAGACAGTGCTGCGCCACTTCCGCCCATCCGAAAAGACGACTTGTCGAAAAGACACTGGGAGAGGAAAAACAAACAGTACTCAACTTTATCATCTCCACTGTAGTTTCAGATCAGGCAAGTATCAACTTCTTCAGTCGAATTCTTCACTGGTTGGAAAGATTCTTTGTTTCCTCGCATCCCCCGTTCTAGCTTGTGGTTTGCTCGTAGCTCCTCTCCTCTCCACGACATCCTCCTTCTGCAACAGGCGAAGGGACACTGCGCATACAGGGCACAGAGAGAACTCAACAGGGCGCAGGCACAGTCAACTAACAGCAAGAATCACCTTTGGTTGGAGGACGGCGGGCGGCGGTCCCCCTGGACGCTTCCCAGTTGACGGTTCTCAGTTGACTCCAATGGTTGGGGGGACCGGTGGCTGCTTCTCTTTCGCTGCGCAGCCACTCTCTCCCACAGGCCAGACCCCGCCAGTCGCGGCGTTATCCCCCCTACCCCCGTTGGCAGCTGGGACTCCACAAATTCCGACACACAGAGACTTTACAATTACAAAAAGGCAGCTTCCCTGCGCCACTCTGGCGCTCGGTGACAGATGACAAGACGCGTGAGGGGGAAGAGAACGCGGCGATGACTGCGGCGGCGGCAAAGTGAGTGCGAATATCGGTTGCAAAAAAGCTAGCGCAAATATCGGCTGCAGTGGTGACTGCAAAGGTCGGTGTTCTTTCTCCTCCGTCACTGGTGGTGGTGGTGTCCCGCGTGGGAAGCCTGAAATCGAGCACTACTTCATTAGTGATCTCAGTTTACAGAAAGTCTACACTCTCACCTGAGATCAAGGTTTCAGCAGCAGCAGGTGCAGGTGCGGGCGGGCATTTGTAGAGTGCCCATGGAAGCCCCAGATGCGGGCGGGCATTTGTAGAGTGCCCATGGAAGCCCCAGATGCGGGCGGGCATTTGTAGAGTGCCCATGGAAGCCCCAGATGCGGGCGGGCATTTGTAGAGTGCCCATGGAAGCCCCAGATGCGGGCGGGCATTTGTAGAGTGCCCATGGAAGCCCCAGATGCGGGCGGGCATTTGTAGAGTGCCCATGGAAGCCCCAGATGCGGGCGGGCATTTGTAGAGTGCCCATGGAAGCCCCAGATGCGGGCGGGCATTTGTAGAGTGCCCATGGAAGCCCCAGATGCGGGCGGGCATTTGTAGAGTGCCCATGGAAGCCCCAGATGCGGGCGGGCATTTGTAGAGTGCCCATGGAAGCCCCAGATGCGGGCGGGCATTTGTAGAGTGCCCATGGAAGCCCCAGATGCGGGCGGGCATTTCTAGAGTGCCCATGGAAGCCCCAGATGCGGGCGGGCATTTCTAGAGTGCCCATGGAAGCCCCAGATGCGGGCGGGCATTTGTAGAGTGCCCATGGAAGCCCCAGATGCGGGCGGGCATTTGTAGAGTGCCCATGGAAGCCCCAGATGCGGGCGGGCATTTGCAGAAGTAGGAGTGTGACCATCCAGGAGGTGACATTCAGCAGCCGAGTCAAATGCAATTTTATTAGAAACAAATGCGCAATCTTGAAGGGAACAAGTTCATAAAGCAAATTACAATATTATTCAATGTTAACAATGCTATTCAATCAAAGTCATACAAAGCAAATTATTACAACGCTATCAAATTCAAAGCAATTCTGCAAATTACGGCGTTCAATGACAATATTAATATAAAGCAAATTATTACAACGTTTTCAAATTCAAAGCAATTCTGCAAATTACACCGTTATTTTCATGAAGCTTCAATTTCAATGTTATTCAAAACAAATTCATAAATCAAAATTGTTCATCAACTTCATATAAAGCAAATTATTAAATCAATTGCAATGTTAGAAGCAAATTATTAGAATGTTATCAAATTCAAAGCACTTCCAAATTAAAGCAGATTCATTACAATGTTATTCAAAACGTCTAATACAATATTATTCATATTATTCAAATCAAAGCAATTCTGCAAATTACGACGTTCAATGACAATACAATGTTATTCAGTAAAGTCAATTACAATGTCATACAAAACTCGAAGATGGGTAATTCTCTCTCTGAGGAGGAGCGCAACTTCGGATGTCCCCAGTCATACCCAATCATACCCAATCATACTGCAGACGCAAGGCAAGCAGGCAGGCAGGGGAACATGCATGCTCGAGCAGTGGGGGCACCCGAAATCGCGCTCCTCTTCAGTAAGAATCCCAGTTCCATAGACAAATTTGGCGCAACTATCAGTATCAGTTTTTAGAGCTCAATTAATAGTTATGAGAGAAATTAGCACAAATATCGGTTGTCAGAGACAAATTAGTGCAAATATTGGTTTTCAGAGAGAATCGGTTGGCAGAGACAAATTAGAGACAAATTAGTTGGCAGAGATGTCGGTTGTCAGAGACAAACTAGAGACAAATTAGTGCAAATATCGGTTTTCAGAGACAAATTAGTGCAAATACATCGGTTGGCAGAGTCAAATTGGTGCAAATGGTGGCTTAGTGCAAATGTCGGTTTTCAGGTACAATTAGTGCAAATACCAATTGTCAGAGACAAATTTGTGCAAATATCGGTTTTCAGAGACACATTAGTGCAAATACGTCGGTTGGCAGAGACAAATAGGGGAAAATGGTGGTTCAGTGCAAATATTAGTTGACAAAGAAAATTAGCGCAAATATCGGTTGACAGTGACAAATTAGTGCAAATATTGGCTGTCAGAGAGAAATTAGCGCAAATCAGAGTCGGTGCAAATATCGGTTGTCAGAGACAAATTAACGCGAATATTAGTTATCGAGATATATTAGTGCAAATATCGGTTGTCAGAGGCAAATTACTGCAAATATGGGTTGTCGGAAATTGCCGCAAATATCGGTCGATCATTCCTCCAGATGCGACGCAGATGGGCCATCCGATCCTCATAACAGGACGTAGCTGAGACAGAGGTGCAGAAGCCAGAATTGCTGCTTGGAGCAGGCGCAGAGAAGACGCTGTGGACAATCGATGGAAGCAATGACGTGGTACTTCTGGCAGCAGCGCCGCGCAGTCGACGGTCACCCACTGAAAGAAAAGATGCTGCTCGATTAGAGTTCACCACGGACCACTGCAATCAACCAGTGACTGCCTCACCAAGTGCGCACTCTCTCTCCCAGAAGGTCCACGTGGTCGGTCGGCCTGCTTGCTCCTTCCTCCCAGCTGCCGTCGTTGAGCAGTCCCACACAACAGACTCCGCAGGTATTACAAACAGCGCGTTGTGACTACGTAAGCGCGAGGGCATGATGACCGGTGAATGAGCACCGAGCGCGAAAGGCGCCCAGGGAAGATGCGACGATTACAGATACGACAAAAGAATCCACTGCCCAACCGCCGCCAAGGTTCAGGGGGCTGTGCCACGACAGAGCAAGGAAAGACCCACGGGAGATGGGAAGCGCCCTTTGCCTCACTCTTTCTTGCTCAATCTTCCTCTGGTGTTGTACGGCTAGTAGTTGCGCGCTAGGCTCAATCTTGACGTTGAGTTGACGAGTGTAGCTCCTCCATCTTTATATTGGGTAGAATTCCGCTGTTGTCCCTCTCAATCGAAGTTGCCACCCTGTAGTTGGGTTCAGTTGTCTCCAATGGTTGAGAATCTGAAAGAACTACAGTGGTTACAAAGTGTGTGGCGATTCCCAGTGACAGCAATAGGCCATTCCCAGTGACACCAACAACAACTGAAGTTCCCCCACCTTCAGAGACCACTGACGTGACGACTCGACCAGAAAACGCCCACTGTTGTCGCTCTATCGACTTTCGCACGCTGTAGTTGCCACCCTGTTGCTTGGTTCAGTTGTCTCCAATGGTTGAGAATCTGAAAGGAAACTACAGTGGTTGCAAGTGTGTGGCGATTCCCAGTGACAGCAATAGGCGATTCCCAGTGACACCAACAACAACTGAAGTTCCCCCACCTTCAGAGACCACTGACGTGACGACTCGACCAGAAAACGATCACTGTTGTCGCTCTATCGACTTTCTCACGCTGTAGTTGCCACCCTGTTGCTTGGTTCAGTTGTATCCAATGATTGAGAATCTGAAAGGGAACTACAGTGGTTACAAAGCGTACGGCGATTCCAAGTGACAGCAATAGGCGATTCCCAGTGACACCAACAACAACTGAAGTTCCCCCACCTTCAGAGACCACTGACGTGACGACTCGACCAGAAAACGCCCACTGTTGTCGCTCTATCGACTTTCTCACGCTGTAGTTGCCACCCTGTTGCTTGGTTCAGTTGTCTCCAATGGTTGAGAATCTGAAAGAACTACAGTGGTTACAAAGTGTGTGGCGATTCCCAGCGACAGCAACAGGCCATTCCCAGTGACACCAACAACAACTGAAGTTCCCCCACCTTCAGAGACCACTGACGTGACGACTCGACCAGAAAACGCCCACTGTTGTCGCTCTATCGACTTGTCACGCTGTAGTTGCCACCCTGTTGCTTGGTTCAGTTGTCTCCAATGGTTGAGAATCTGAAAGAACTACAGTGGTTACAATGTTTGGTCCGATTCCCAGTGACAGCAACAGGCCATTCCCAGTGACACCAACAACAACTGAAGTTCCCCCACCTTCAGAGACCACTGACGTGACGACTCGACCAGAAAACGCCCACTGTTGTCGCTCTATCGACTTTGTCACGCTGTAGTTGCCACCCTGTTGCTTGGTTCAGTTGTCTCCAATGGTTGAGAATCTGAAAGAACTACAGTGGTTACAAAGTGTGTGGCGATTCCCAGCGACAGCAACAGGCCATTCCCAGTGACACCAACAACAACTGAAGTTCCCCCACCTTCAGAGACCACTGACGTGACGACTCGACCAGAAAACGCCCACTGTTGTCGCTCTATCGACTTTGTCACGCTGTAGTTGCCACCCTGTTGCTTGGTTCAGTTGTCTCCAATGGTTGAGAATCTGAAAGAACTACAGTGGTTACAAAGTGTGTGGCGATTCCCAGCGACAGCAACAGGCTATTCCCAGTGACACCAACAACAACTGAAGTTCCCCCACCTTCAGAGACCACTGACGTGTCGACTCGACCAGAAAACGCCCACTGTTGTCGCTCTATCGACTTTCTCACGCTGTAGTTGCCACCCTGTTGCTTGGTTCAGTTGTCTCCAATGGTTGAGAATCTGAAAGGGAACTACAGTGGTTATAAAGTGCACGGCGATTCCCAGTGACAGAAATGGGCGATTCCAAGTTGACACCAACAACAACTGAAGTTCCCCCACCTTCAGAGACCACTGACGTGACGACTCGACCAGAAAGCGCCCACTGTTGTCGCTCTATCGACTTTGTCACGCTGTAGTTGCCACCCTGTAGCTTGATTCAGTTGCCTCCAATGGTTGAGAATCTGAAAGAACTACAGTGGTTACAAAGTGTGTGGCGATTCCCAGTGACAGCAATAGGCCATTCCCAGTGACACCAACAACAACTGAAGTTCCCCCACCTTCAGAGACCACTGACGTGACGACTCGACCAGAAAACGCCCACTTTTGTCGCTCTATCGACTTTGCCATGCTGTAGTTGCCACCCTGTTGCTTGGTTCAGTTGTCTCCAATGGTTGAGAATCTGAAAGAACTACAGTGGTTACAAAGTGTGTGGCGATTCCCAGCGACAGCAACAGGCCATTCCCAGTGACACCAACAACAACTGAAGTTCCCCCACCTTCAGAGACCACTGACGTGACGACTCGACCAGAAAACGCCCACTTTTGTCGCTCTATCGACTTTGCCATGCTGTAGTTGCCACCCTGTAGCTTGGTTCAGTTGTCTCCAATGGTTGAGAATCTGAAAGAACTACAGTGGTTACAAAGTGTGTGGCGATTCCCAGTGACAGCAATAGGCCATTCCCAGTGACACCAACAACAACTGAAGTTCCCCCACCTTCAGAGACCACTGACGTGACGACTCGACCAGAAAACGCCCACTGTTGTCGCTCTATCGACTTTGCCATGCTGTAGTTGCCACCCTGTAGCTTGGTTCAGTTGTCTCCAATGGTTGAGAATCTGAAAGAACTACAGTGGTTACAAATTGTGTGGCGATTCTCAGTGACAGCAATAGGCCATTCCCAGTGACACCAACAACAACTGAAGTTCCCCCACCTTCAGAGACCACTGACGTGACGACTCGACCAGAAAACGCCCACTGTTGTCGCTCTATCGACTTTGCCATGCTGTAGTTGCCACCCTGTAGCTTGGTTCAGTTGTCTCCAATGGTTGAGAATCTGAAAGAACTACAGTGGTTACAAAGTGTGTGGCGATTCCCAGTGACAGCAACAGGCCATTCCCAGTGACACCAACAACAACTGAAGTTCCCCCACCTTCAGAGACCACTGACGTGACGACTCGACCAGAAAACGCCCACTGTTGTCGCTCTATCGACTTTGCCATGCTGTAGTTGCCACCCTGTAGCTTGGTTCAGTTGTCTCCAATGGTTGAGAATCTGAAAGAACTACAGTGGTTACAAATTGTGTGGCGATTCTCAGTGACAGCAATAGGCCATTCCCAGTGACACCAACAACAACTGAAGTTCCCCCACCTTCAGAGACCACTGACGTGACGACTCGACCAGAAAACGCCCACTTTTGTCGCTCTATCGACTTTCGCACGCTGTAGTTGCCACCCTGTTGCTTGGTTCAGTTGTCTCCAATGGTTGAGAATCTGAAAGAACTACAGTGGTTACAAAGTGTGTGGCGATTCCCAGTGACAGCAATAGGCCATTCCCAGTGACACCAACAACAACTGAAAACGCCCACTTTTGTCGCTCTATCAACTTTGTCACGCTGTAGTTGCCACCCTGTTGCTTGGTTCAGTTGTCTGTGGTGGAGAATCTGAAAGGGAACTACAGTGGTTACAGTGGTTACAAAGTTTGTGGCGATTCCCAGTGACAGCAATAGGCGATTCCCAGTGACACCAACAACAACTGAAGTTCCCCCACCTTCAGAGACCACTGACGTGACGACTCGACCAGAAAACGATCACTGTTGTCGCTCTATCGACTTTCTCACGCTGTAGTTGCCACCCTGTAGCTTGGTTCAGTTGTATCCAATGGTTGAGAATCTGAAAGGGAACTACAGTGGTTACAAAGCGTACGGCGATTCCAAGTGACAGCAATAGGCGATTCCCAGTGACACCAACAACAACTGAAGTTCCCCCACCTTCAGAGACCACTGACGTGACGACTCGACCAGAAAACGCCCACTGTTGTCGCTCTATCGACTTTCGCACGCTGTAGTTGCCACCCTGTTGCTTGGTTCAGTTGTCTCCAATGGTTGAGAATCTGAAAGGAAACTACAGTGGTTGCAAGTGTGTGGCGATTCCCAGTGACAGCAATAGGCGATTCCCAGTGACACCAACAACAACTGAAGTTCCCCCACCTTCAGAGACCACTGACGTGACGACTCGACCAGAAAACGATCACTGTTGTCGCTCTATCGACTTTCTCACGCTGTAGTTGCCACCCTGTTGCTTGGTTCAGTTGTATCCAATGATTGAGAATCTGAAAGGGAACTACAGTGGTTACAAAGCGTACGGCGATTCCAAGTGACAGCAATAGGCGATTCCCAGTGACACCAACAACAACTGAAGTTCCCCCACCTTCAGAGACCACTGACGTGACGACTCGACCAGAAAACGCCCACTGTTGTCGCTCTATCGACTTTCTCACGCTGTAGTTGCCACCCTGTTGCTTGGTTCAGTTGTCTCCAATGGTTGAGAATCTGAAAGGGAACTACAGTGGTTACAAAGTGCACGGCGATTCCCAGTGACAGAAATGGGAGATTCCCACTTGACACCAACAACAACTGAAGTTCCCCCACCTTCAGAGACCACTGACGTGACGACTCGACCAGAATACGCCCACTGTTGTCGCTCTATCGACTTTCTCACGCTGTAGTTGATACCCTGTTGCTTGGTTCAGTTGTCTCCAATGGTTGAGAATCTGAAAGGGAACTACAGTGGTTACAAAGTGCACGGCGATTCCCAGTGACAGAAATGGGCGATTCCCAGTTGACACCAACAACAACTGAAGTTCCCCCACCTTCAGAGACCACTGACGTGACGACTCGACCAGAATACGCCCACTGTTGTCGCTCTATCGACTTTCTCACGCTGTAGTTGATACCCTGTTGCTTGGTTCAGTTGTCTCCAATGGTTGAGAATCTGAAAGGGAACTACAGTGGTTACAAAGTGCACGGCGATTCCCAGTGACAGAAATGGGAGATTCCCACTTGACACTAGGGGGGGTGCGGGATGGGGAAGGAGCCCCTTTCTACCAGGCCGGTTCCGATCCCGAGCGCGCAAATAATAAAATGTGTTATCCTATGCCGTCCGTCCCCCGGTTGTGGGGAGCGCATACCCGATCCCGATCCCGATTGGGAAATTCAGAAAACGAGATCCCGCGTCTCCAAAATAGACCCGAAATTGGCTAATTTTGTCCAAAATATGATTGTTTTGGCTATTCTACAGCCAATTAGTCGTGCGAAACGCTCGTTTTAGGCGTTCTTTCCATGCGTGTAAGCAATAATGTGAGCTTGTACATAAACATTGCCAAGCTTGCCTCGATTCCAGTCCCGATTTTTCGAAAATCGAAATCCCGATTCTGATCCCGATCCCGCAAATTCAAAAATCAAAATCCCGATCCCGATCCCGATCCCGCACTTCGAGAAACGCCAATCCCGATCCCGATCCCGATCACTAGAGCCCAGTCCCGATCCCGACAAAACGCAAATCACGAACTCTACTTGACACCAACAACAACTGAAGTTCCCCCACCTTCAGAGACCACTGACGTGACGACTCGACCAGAAAACGCCCACTGTTGTCGCTCTATCGACTTTGTCACGCTGTAGTTGCCACCCTGTTGCTTGGTTCAGTTGTCTCCAATGGTTGAGAATCTGAAAGGGAACTACAGTGGTTACAAAGTGCACGGCGATTCCCAGTGACAGAAATGGGAGATTCCCACTTGACACCAACAACAACTGAAGTTCCCCCACCTTCAGAGACCACTGACGTGACGACTCGACCAGAAAACGCCCACTGTTGTCGCTCTATCGACTTTGTCACGCTGTAGTTGCCACCCTGTTGCTTGGTTCAGTTGTCTCCAATGGTTGAGAATCTGAAAGGGAACTACAGTGGTTACAAAGTGCACGGCGATTCCCAGTGACAGAAATGGGAGATTCCCACTTGACACCAACAACAACTGAAGTTCCCCCACCTTCAGAGACCACTGACGTGACGACTCGACCAGAAAACGCCCACTGTTGTCGCTCTATCGACTTTCTCACGCTGTAGTTGCCACCCTGTTGCTTGGTTCAGTTGTCTCCAATGGTTGAGAATCTGAAAGGGAACTACAGTGGTTACAAAGTGCACGGCGATTCCCAGTGACAGAAATGGGAGATTCCCACTTGACACCAACAACAACTGAAGTTCCCCCACCTTCAGAGACCACTGACGTGACGACTCGACCAGAAAACGCCCACTGTTGTCGCTCTATCGACTTTCTCACGCTGTAGTTGCCACCCTGTTGCTTGGTTCAGTTGTCTCCAATGGTTGAGAATCTGAAAGGGAACTACAGTGGTTACAAAGTGCACGGCGATTCCCAGTGACAGAAATGGGAGATTCCCACTTGACACCAACAACAACTGAAGTTCCCCCACCTTCAGAGACCACTGACGTGACGACTCGACCAGAAAACGCCCACTGTTGTCGCTCTATCGACTTTCGCACGCTGTAGTTGCCACCCTGTTGCTTGGTTCAGTTGTCTCCAATGGTTGAAAATCTGAAAGGGAACTACAGTGGTTACAAAGTGCACGGCGATTCCCAGTGACAGAAATGGGCGATTCCCAGCTGACATCAACAACAACTGAAGTTCCCCCACCTTCAGAGACCACTGACGTGACGACTCGACCAGAAAACGCCCACTGTTGTCGCTCTATCGACTTTCTCACGCTGTAGTTGCCACCCTGTTGCTTGGTTCAGTTGTCTCCAATGGTTGAGAATCTGAAAAGGAACTACAGTGGTTACAAAGTGCACGGCGATTCCCAGTGACAGAAATGGGCGATTCCCAGTTGACATCAACAACATCTGAAGTTCCCCCACCTTCAGAGACCACTGACGTGACGACTCGACCAGAAAACGCCCACTGTTGTCGCTCTATCGACTTTCTCACGCTGTAGTTGCCACCCTGTTGCTTGGTTCAGTTGTCTCCAATGGTTGAGAATCTGAAAGGGAACTACAGTGGTTACAAAGTGCACGGCGATTCCCAGTGACAGAAATGGGCGATTCCCAGTTGACATCTTTCCAGTGCGCAATTCAGGCGGCGCGGCACGGCGTGACCGACCGCGTCAACATGGGTCTGCTCCCCCCCCCCCCAAATCGGCTTAGCTTTATGAGAGATCGGCGCTTGCACCTAACCTAACTACCTATGCGTGGTGCGCAGTACTTGTTCAGAAGTTGTGGCAATTCTTCATACGCTTGATTTGGGGTTTCCATCGATGTATTCCATCGATCCATCGATGTATCCATTTGGGGTTTCCATCGATCCATTTCTGGTTCAATTTCTGCCTCTATAGAGACCACTAGAACCCAAAACGTCCTGACCGTCGAACAACTTGGTTAAACTATGGCTAGAGATGCTTTCACTTCACTACAAGTTGTGCATCAGACAGAGCCAAGCAAGTACGAAGGTCTGGCGTATGTGAGCATATAAACGCCCAGGGCGCCTATTGGAGGACTTACGGTATTTTGGAATTTTCATGGGTACCTACACTAAGACAGCTAATTACCTCAGGCAATAGAATTTGGGGCAGCGGATGCAGTGTTTCAGTGCAACCGAGCTCTGAAATCATTTACGACTGCTTCGCAACTCAAAAGCAAAGTTGTTGCTGTGTTGTCCGCCGACTATTGTCGTGTTGCCATTCTATCCGTCGTCTGTGCCTGTGTTTGTCGCTTTTTTGTCGGTGAAACGTCGGAGATTTGCACGTCACGGATTTGACCATTTGTTTAGTAGATGACCATATATGTCCACCAGAATCAGCGCCGCCTTCAGAGATTGGCAGTTTCCATGTGTATACCGAGTGCAGTTTCGATTCGGAGCGCTCTACAAGGTGCCTTGACACATCCCTTTGAGTTGAGAAACGATCTTCCGCTGTTTTGCGAGAGCGCACCGAAAGTATTGATTAACGCGCCACTTACCAGACTGGAGGAAGTCAGCCTGGAGAGAGACAGCTTCCAGGGCGTGAAGCAATAACTTGCCCGCATAACGGTTTGAAGGCCTCCCTCTAGCTGCCGGCTGGCAATTCCTTCCTAAGCGCAATGGGTTCCGTCTGCCGCCAGCAGTTTTCCACCTAGGTGCACACGAGGGGAGCGGACCTTCTCTATGTGAACTCCCACCATCCATCCCCCCCCCCACCCACTCAACCATAGAATGCGTAGTTTATGCGGCGTACGCGCCTTAGCTCTCAGCTGTTCCAACTCCAAGGCCTTTCCAGAAGACTTCACAGTTTTGTTTTACCCTTTAGAAACTACCCGGTGATGTAATAGAGCCGAAAAGGTCGTGCCTCTATGAGGGAACGCGGCGTCGTTGCAAGGTGGAAAGCGCCGGCCGTGGCGGCAGCTTTCGTCTGTAAGTCCCGTGTGTGGCATGTTTCAGTGCCATGGAAGGCTACAGCTACAGACGTACTGTAGTAGACTTGTGATACGAATGCGAACTTTAGTCGTCCTCCTCGCCGTCTTCGCTTGGGCCGGATTTGATCTGTGGCCACTCAGCGGCCTCCGACTCCTCTCCTCTTGGGTCGGCCGCCGAGCTGGCGAATCGAATACCACCGAATCGATTCCGGTCCGGTCGCGGGATGGTCGGACCCACTTCTGGGACGTGGTGCTGAAGACCTGCGACCGGCCGGACGCGGCCACCGATTCAACCGTCTACCTCAAGCTTTACTTCGAGGCCGACCACGCCACGCAATCGGTGAAGTTGGACACTCAGGGCAAGAACGACTTCGAAAGAGGTCGAGTGGACCACTTTCGGGTGGAGTTGGCCCAGACGGATCTGATCCATTTGGGTCTCTGGAGAAGGCCCACGATGCCCCTGCTGCCGCAAGCTTGGTGCGCCGAATGGGTGAGCGCCACCGTGATCATTGTATGAGCCATGAGTGTCCCAACATTCTGTGCGCTCCGCGTTCACTAATGCGAGGCTCGACATTCGAACAGTACACCATACTATGTGCGAGTAGATTACTGCTTGAAATGTGATTGTGGGAAACTGGGACTGAAACGCGCATAATCCAATCGATCGTTGTCTCCAGATCGTTCTGGTCAACGCCGACCTCGATCTCTGCTTCGGCGCCAAGTTCGACAAGTGGATCGGCCGTTACAAGGACCCGCCCACGTATCCGGAGAAGTTCCGCCGAATGCGCTACACCGACTGCCTGTTTCCGGGCCCAAAGAGCGTCTACGACGAGCAACAGTTCTACGGACAGCCATGACGACACTGCGAATAGCGGCCAACTTGATTAGGCCAAAGAAGAATGCCGAACAATTCTCCCAGGACGCAAGGAGGAGACACTGTGATTCCTCGATCAAACAAGACGGCGAGAGCTAGTTGGCTTTAACCCGTTTGTGTACAATAACTATCAATCTTATTGTTGCGTTTCGTAACAAAGCTGACGTATCAGTGGCGGATCCAGGATTTTGGACTGGGGGGGCGGACTTTTTGAGGCCACAGGGGGGACCAAGATGCTATAAAAGCACATAAAAAATTAGCGCCGCAGGCAAAAATTTTGGCCGATTTTGGCCTATTTTGGTACAAGGCCGATTTTGGCCTATTTTGGTACAGAAGTGTTAAATTTTTATACTCCACAAAAAAGTGTGGAGTATATAGCGTTTGTGCGCGAAACGCAGAAAATTGCAACGGATGTAGCTCGCGCGTGCAGCGGCCGATTTGCAAACGGTCTTTTGCGTTGGGTAGGCCTAGTAAGTGGGCAGGGTGGACACCAAACGGGGTCACGCTCCGGGACCCCGTTGGCGGGAAATTCAAAAATTTAAATTTTCAAAGTACTGGAAAATGGGTTGAGCAAGGTAGAACTCGAGAAAGTTGCATATAATGGTATATACTATCTTTTGATATGTTGTAGTACTCGATAGGGCCGAGGGTGCAAAAAAAGAATTGGATCGCTGCGGGACCCATTTTGGCGCCAAATTTGAAAAATTCGCGATTTTTGGCCCCGGGTCGACTTTGACGGGCTGCTGTGCGAGCTAGGTAGCAGCTGGAGCGGCGAGACTACTCTTGTTGCTCCTTCCCAGATGTCCTCAATCGAATGAGTCATGAACGGAGAAAATCGGCCGAAACACAAAAAACTTTCTTACACTGCGACTTTTTTGACTCTGGGGTCGAAAATTGCGATTTTCGCATTTCGGCGTCTATAGCGCTCGAATGCGTTGCCGAATCGTTCCAAAAGTGGTTTCAAACGATTCTGCGCTTAAATCTGGCCCAGAAAAGTGTTTTTGAAAAATTTGCAGAGCTACAGTATCCCTGCCGCGTCGGTTTGAATTTTGGGCGTCGGGTCGACTTTGCCAATATTATACTCGATTTCGGGGTTTTCGGGGTCGCTGATTACGAATTTGGCATTCGTTCAGTGTTTAGATGATGTTTGAACACACCTATGTCGAATTTGCACGATACCGTACCCACAGTGCGGAATTTCAGTTCCAGGACTCCATAGGAAGTTAGGGGTGTTCTACGTCGAATCTGGGGTTTTCGGGGGCGCTAATTCCGAATTCGGCATTCGTTTTGCACTCCGATACGTCAGCAGGCCAAAGCAGCATAGGAGTCACTATGCGTAGGAGTTGAAATTTGTGGAGTATACTGCGTCCCCCGGACGACTTGCCTGGTTTGCTCTGGAGGTGCTGCCGCACAACCGCCCCCCCCCCCGCCGGATGCGGTTTTACGATCCCTACACGCGTTTTGCCAAAGCGCCGATTATCGATTAGCGAGCGGTTTTGGCGACGTCTGTCGAGCAGCGAGCGCGCGTTCGGCCACGTTAGATTATTATCATTCCTAGCCTCAATGCACCAACAATTTCTCCCTTCGATTCACGACAGATAGTACACAGTTAGGCTCACATAGGTTCACACACACAGACAGCTCCCACTAACATGATCCCTCCCAACAGCTAACAGGCTCGTTTTCCATGAGAGTGCCTAGTACAGCCACCAAGCGGCTTTCGGCGGTGACATCAGCGTGTTTGGCAATATGATTTCGCAATGGTAGTAAATTGCCGCTTGATGTTTGCAGAAGTCGCCCCACGATCCTGCCACGCTGACGAAACCAGATTACACGATTTGCTCTTGGCGGATGCTCGGTCTCAGAAGCAAGGTCACATCTAGTTCGCTAGCATTGAGGCAAAACCCCTTCTTCTGGGCAGAAACTCTGTAGTCGTATTTGTAAAGTTTAGGGCAGTAAACTTTCAAACTGTTGAAATTTGGGCATTGCTTTCAGCGCTATTCTGCATTAGAGGAATAGCGTTGCGTACTCACTCAATTGAGGCGTGTACGCTTATACTGCCGTCATTTGTAAAGCGGTGATATGCTAGACTTGCAAGATAGATACGAATCGGGCGTGGTTTGACTCCCTCGCATTATGGCTCGCTAATCGATAATCGGCGCTTTGGACCGACCGTGGCAAAACGCGTGTAGGGATCGTAAAACCGCCCCCCGGATCCGCTACTGTAACGTATGACCTTGATTCGTCTTAGTCAACTCCCTTTCTTTCTAGCTTGTCTAGTTATGTGCCTACAACAGCTTACGGCAATCTAGCTTAAATTAACTTAAGTTTACTTAATCGACTGAGCTAACCTTACTAGCTACTAAATTATAAATTCTTTGTATCTGCGTTGGTAGTTGGGACTGCTTCGTTAGGATTCTGTTCTGGAGGTTAGGTTATTCTATGTTGTCGGTTAGGATTACTAATTCACTGCGCAGGACACGTTCTGGTATACCATCTGCCTCATCGACCAATGCCGACCACACCGCTGAACGGTATCACTCCAGTATTGGCGCCAATACCAACAGCTGGAATCCGGGGCGGCTGGGCGAGATAGTAGGCCGGCGGCCCTCCACCAAACAGAGGCAGTCTCGGAGGTTGGGCGATGTAGTAGCGGGGCGGGCCCCCACCAACGAACTGCGTGGGGAGTACGGTGTTGGCGGGACCGTTGGGGTAGGTGGTGGAGCAGCAGAAGCCGACGTTGAGGTTGAGAGTGGGCAGGGCGCTAGTCACGCACAAGTAGCCTCCCGGACAGTTGTTGAGGGAGACGACGCATGGACCGGCGCCCACCAAGGCCACGCCGCCGTTGCTGCACTGCTGCGCTGAGTACACAGGGGGACAGGGGGGTTCATTAAACGTATGTAGCACCTACACCAGAAGGTTCAACAGCAGTCCGATCGCTCAATCATACAGTGTATACCTGTGCACGTTCGGGAATAGATCAGCAGTAGCAAGGTCGCCACAAGAACGGAGCCACCAACCGCGAAGGCGCAACTTCCATTTGCCATTATCAAAGACGGTTGACGCCGAAATTCAACCTTCGTCGAATACGGGCTGTTTCAGGAAAGACACATTCCAGATACTTCTAGGCAGTCACATTTCTTGTGTTGTCTGACGGACGGTGGTCACGCATCACGAGAGGTTCCTTTTCACTACTGTGGCAGATCCGCCGCCTACATATGTCAACATCACGCCCATTGTTCCTCCTCCTTCGTCGGCGATTCAATGGGAGATCTACTGCAGACAGGAAACAAATCGGACGGAGTCTTGGCTCTTTTCAGTTTGTGAGCCGCTCTTTAGCAGACAGCCATTGTCCCTGGGTGCCAAGCCAATTGCCTTGTCTTTGTCCCCAATGTTACATTGGTCAGTCGACAGTTCTATGATGAATGCATGTTGCCCTCCGTAGAATAAGTTGGCAGCCATACAAGATGTCCCACGTCTACAGAATTTCCTCAGCAGGGTCCATAAGGGGCCAATCCGCCTGTCTTTCGCGCAAATCAAAATAATTTAGGGACAATCCGAGGTCAATTTATGGATTTGGGTCCCGTCTTCTCGGCGCGTTTCCCTGGGGGTCACCCTTTGGGCTTTCATTTCTGCTCTAGTACGGTAAGCGGCGCGACTTAGGCGAGCAGACAGTGCTGCGCCACTTGCGCCCATCCGAAAAGACGACTTGTCGAAAAGACACTGGGAGAGGAAAAACAAACAGTACTCAACTTTATCATCTCCACTGTAGTTTCAGATCAGGCAAGTATCAACTTCTTCAGTCGAATTCTTCACTGGTTGGAAAGATTCTTTGTTTCCTCGCATCCCCGTTCTAGCTTGTGGTTTGCTCGTAGCTCCTCTCCTCTCCACATCCTCCTTCTGCAACAGGCGAAGGGACACTGCGCATACAGGGCACAGAGAGAACTCAACAGGGCGCAGGCACAGTCAACTAACAGCAAGAATCACCTTCGGTTGGAGGACGGCGGGCGGCGGTCCCCCTGGACGCTTCCCAGTTGACGGTTCTCAGTTGACTCCAATGGTTGGGGGGACCGGTGGCTGCTTCTCTTTCGCTGCGCAGCCACTCTCTCCCACAGGCCAGACCCCGCCAGTCGCGGCGTTATCCCCCCTACCCCCGTTGGCAGCTGGGACTCCACAAATTCCGACACACAGAGACTTTACAATTACAAAAAGGCAGCTTCCCTGCGCCACTCTGGCGCTCGGTGACAGATGACAAGACGCGTGAGGGGGAAGAGAACGCGGCGATGACTGCGGCGGCGGCAAAGTGAGTGCGAATATCGGTTGCAAAAAAGCTAGCGCAAATATCGGCTGCAGTGGTGACTGCAAAGGTCGGTGTTCTTTCTCCTCCGTCACTGGTGGTGGTGGTGTCCCGCGTGGGAAGCCTGAAATCGAGCACTACTTCATTAGTGATCTCAGTTTACAGAAAGTCTACACTCTCACCTGAGATCAAGGTTTCAGCAGCAGCAGGTGCAGGTGCGGGCGGGCATTTGTAGAGTGCCCATGGAAGCCCCAGATGCGGGCGGGCATTTGTAGAGCGCCCATGGAAGCCCCAGATGCGGGCGGGCATTTGTAGAGTGCCCACGGAAGCCCCAGATGCGGGCGGGCATTTGTAGAGTGCCCATGGAAGCCCCAGATGCGGGCGGGCATTTGTAGAGTGCCCATGGAAGCCCCAGATGCGGGCGGGCATTTGTAGAGTGCCCATGGAAGCCCCAGATGCGGGCGGGCATTTCTAGAGTGCCCATGGAAGCCCCAGATGCGGGCGGGCATTTGTAGAGTGCCCATGGAAGCCCCAGATGCGGGCGGGCATTTGTAGAGTGCCCATGGAAGCCCCAGATGCGGGCGGGCATTTGTAGAGTGCCCATGGAAGCCCCAGATGCGGGCGGGCATTTGTAGAGTGCCCATGGAAGCCCCAGATGCGGGCGGGCATTTGTAGAGTGCCCATGGAAGCCCCAGATGCGGGCGGGCATTTGTAGAGTGCCCATGGAAGCCCCAGATGCGGGCGGGCATTTGTAGAGTGCCCATGGAAGCCCCAGATGCGGGCGGGCATTTGTAGAGTGCCCATGGAAGCCCCAGATGCGGGCGGGCATTTGTAGAGTGCCCATGGAAGCCCCAGATGCGGGCGGGCATTTGCAGAAGTAGGAGTGTGACCATCCAGGAGGTGACATTCAGCAGCCGAGTCAAATGCAATTTTATTAGAAACAAATGCGCAATCTTGAAGGGAACAAGTTCATAAAGCAAATTACAATATTATTCAATGTTAACAATGCTATTCAATCAAAGTCATACAAAGCAAATTATTACAACGCTATCAAATTCAAAGCAATTCTGCAAATTACGGCGTTCAATGACAATATTAATATAAAGCAAATTATTACAACGTTTTCAAATTCAAAGCAATTCTGCAAATTACACCGTTATTTTCATGAAGCTTCAATTTCAATGTTATTCAAAACAAATTCATAAATCAAAATTGTTCATCAACTTCATATAAAGCAAATTATTAAATCAATTGCAATGTTAGAAGCAAATTATTAGAATGTTATCAAATTCAAAGCACTTCCAAATTAAAGCAGATTCATTACGATGTTATTCAAAACGTCTAATACAATATTATTCATATTATTCAAATCAAAGCAATTCTGCAAATTACGACGTTCAATGACAATACAATGTTATTCAGTAAAGTCAATTACAATGTCATACAAAACTCGAAGATGGGTAATTCTCTCTCTGAGGAGGAGCGCAACTTCGGATGTCCCCAGTCATACCCATTCATACCCAATCATACCCAATCATACTGCAGACGCAAGGCAAGCAGGCAGGCAGGGGAACATGCATGCTCGAGCAGTGGGGGCACCCGAAATCGCGCTCCTCTTCAGTAAGAATCCCAGTTCCATAGACAAATTTGGCGCAACTATCAGTATCAGTTTTTAGAGCTCAATTAATAGTTATGAGAGAAATTAGCACAAATATCGGTTGTCAGAGACAAATTAGTGCAAATATTGGTTTTCAGAGAGAATCCGTTGGCAGAGACAAATTAGAGACAAATTAGTTGGCAGAGATGTCGGTTGTCAGAGACAAACTAGAGACAAATTAGTGCAAATATCGGTTTTCAGAGACAAATTAGTGCAAATACATCGGTTGGCAGAGTCAAATTGGTGCAAATGGTGGCTTAGTGCAAATGTCGGTTTTCAGGTACAATTAGTGCAAATACCAATTGTCAGAGAAATTTGTGCAAATATCGGTTTTCAGAGACACATTAGTGCAAATACGTCGGTTGGCAGAGACAAATAGGGGAAAATGGTGGTTCAGTGCAAATATTAGTTGACAAAGAAAATTAGCGCAAATATCGGTTGACAGTGACAAATTAGTGCAAATATTGGCTGTCAGAGAGAAATTAGCGCAAATCAGAGTCGGTGCAAATATCGGTTGTCAGAGACAAATTAACGCGAATATTAGTTATCGAGATATATTAGTGCAAATATCGGTTGTCAGAGGTATATTACTGCAAATATGGGTTGTCAGAAATTGCCGCAAATATCGGTCGATCATTCCTCCAGATGCGACGCAGATGGGCCATCCGATCCTCATAACAGGACGTAGCTGAGACAGAGGTGCAGAAGCCAGAATTGCTGCTTGGAGCAGGCGCAGAGAAGACGCCGTGGACAATCGATGGAAGCAATGACGTGGTACTTCTGGCAGCAGCGCCGCGCAGTCGACGGTCACCCACTGAAAGACAAGATTAGTAGACGGGGGCAGAGCCCCTCGGGGCACTCCTCCCCTCTTTCAGAAGAATTTTGGGAGTTAAATTATGCTGCCCATTGATGAACCAGACCCGTCAGTGCGGCTTAGTGGCCATTCTGATCGCAAAACTAATAGCAAATTCGGAATTGTGACCCTCGAATACCCCATATTAGACATACAGCACACCTAGCTTCAGCTGAACTGACACAATCAGGTTTTCCACTTGAGGGCACGTATGGTTGCATGCAAATTCTCAAAAAATGGTCCCACACATCTCAAAACGAAAAATCAATGTCAGATTCGTGATCAGCGTCCCCGAAAAGCCGAAATCGAGTACTTACACGGTAGGTGCCCTGGACAAATCGAGCAACCAAAATTTTGAATTCAAATTTCCCGCCAAAATACGCGTCGGACGTAAAAAGTGTTTATAACAAAAACAACGTATCTTTTGATGCTCTATCACGTGAAAGTCCAATTGACACCAAAATATCTCGACTGACCCCACTTTACACCGATTACCAAAAATTTGTAGGAAAAATGTGAATTTCACCAAAAAATTGCCCCCGCCGAAACATGAAATTCAAAACCTATGAAGATACTTGTAAGCCTCACAAACCCTGCTAATATCGTCGGAATCGATCCGCGCAGTCAAAAATAGGAAACGCGACACTTTTGAATTTTGCCTGAAAAATCGATTTTTTCGATTTTCGCACAAAATTGGGCCTCTCCGAAAGAAGTGACCTACTGCACATTAATAGAGCTCGCCGAGCTCTATCAAATGGTGTTTGTCCCATCTCGATACGAGCACCCCATCAAAAGTTACGCCGGACCGAAGTTTTACCCGGAACCCCGGGACCCAACTTTGGGCAATATTTCCCAGCCCGGGGTACATCTGCCCGGATTCAACAATGCGGTGCGCGCATTGACTATCTGAGATGTGCCAGTTCTCAATAAACTAGAACTTCTCCTTTAAAAATAAAACACTTACAGCGGGGGCCGCGAACCCTATTTTTGGGTCGAAAAACCGGGTTTTTGCTACCCGGCCCGGGCATGACCGGACCCAGCCCGGCGGCGCCCCCGCCATCGGATAGCCCAATGTCTTTTACATATTCGGGCCAACGCTCGTCTCGCTACGTTCTACCAGAACACTATTCTAAGCGTCCAAAGTTCGTCGGAGGCCGAAAAACCGGGTTTTTGGCAACTTGCCAAAAATCGGGTTTCGGACGGAAGTCGAGACCCTCGATGCAGGCTTTTCCATCCAGAGATCTATCGAATAAAAAAAAATTCGCCCCGATCGGCCAACTCTAGCCCGACTTATGAGCGTTCCAATTTACACGCGGCGGGGCGGGGGCGCGGACGGACGGGCGGGCCAAGGGCCGCGCCGCCGCGCGCCGGAGCCCGGCCGCCGCGGCCAAGCCCCCCACAAAGCCGCGCACAAGCAATCTAATGGTACGCAATGATATCAGTTGAACTTTCACTTTGGTTTGGTATACCTCTGTTGTCTATTCCTGAGCTTCGGTTTGTGCCAGGCGCCTGCGTGTGCGTAACTCCTTCGATTTCGTAACCGCACAAGTTTGTCAGCTCGTATTCATCCGGACTGAATGTCTCCTCGTCGGGTACAGGGTAACCCGTCAGTTGGTCCATTTCTAACACCCGGTGGGTCATGCCCAGATATCCGGGCCTGGGGCTGTCCCACACAGGACTTGTGAAGGAGCAGCCATCGGTGGTGATCAGGTCTCTGCAATCATGCACACGATGCACACAACGTAATTTGAACTGCATGGGCACGTAGAACGCATGTAGGCGTATCGGCAGCTGGTTCAACTTCTGGGTGACCGTAGATCGCGACAGTCGAGTAGGCTCTTCAGATTGCGTAGTCATTCGGCTTTCGCTTTATATGTTACTGTTGCCTGAATCGCGGTGTAGCGCCCGCGCCGTCGCTGGTTCAGCCCGTTGACGACCGTCGCTCATCTCTATCGACGATTTATTGCGCGATAGCTCTCTAATGCAGAGGCGAATATGTAGCCTCAGTTGGACGACTCGCCGGCTACGACTTGTGATTGACCCGGTCCCCGCCGGAACATCGTCAAATTCCAGTTTCGCACTTGAAAGACAGAGTATTAGACACACGGAAATAGCTAGGAGCGCAAATTTCGTTGCCATTGCGTGACTGGGACGAAAGCTGGTTGGCAATTCAAGTGATATATGCCGTCGTGACTTTAACTATATAGCAGGTGCATGGGTGCAGTTGCGCTTATCGAAGTCATCTATCCAAGTCTAGTGTGCAAAAACCATCTGGGATGTTGCTGCATGCTATTTTCACGAGGGTGCACAATTTCACGTTCTCAAGTGTCAACTCTTCTGATCGTATCGTTGTGCCCAAGATGCCGACTTGACCAATTAGCAAACGCGTCACCAACACAACTCTTTTCCATGCCACCAGGTCGACCGCAGAGGGGTTTTAAAGGGTCCACCGAATGATCTACCGTTCCACAACACAACAGAATCGGTCACTATCGCCCAACCTTTCTCTTGATAAATTGTACTGAAGGATAGTTGCGGTGCGCAAAGTCAGCGAAGTACGAATTGTGCACATTACATCAGTGTGTCGACAATATCAGTCAATGTCGGCAATTCGACAATATCAGTGTCGACAACTCGACAATGTCAGTGTCGACAATATCGTGTGCCACTTATCAAATCAAAAGAGGTCGTGGTCTGGCCACTGGGTGATTTGGGTGACGATATCCAACACATTCCCAGGGATTCCCGCCATCTCGTGACTGAGAAGGTAAACTCAATGCCGTCGTCGCCTCTCCACAGCCGAGTGTAGCCTGACAGAAAGGTGAATTACAGTCTATGCATTTGCATATTGTGAACTGCGGACATACCGTCGACCACCCCGCTGTGGCCGTATCAGAACAGCAATACGTAACTGAACGAAGAACTGCAACCGTATTGCTCAGAAGTAGTAATCGGCAGTAAGCGCCAAGATGTTGACTGTCTACAGCGCGTCTAAATTGTGCTGGCTAACTAGAACTAATTTCTCTTTATTCCACGAAACGCATTCTGCGGGTTTTGTTATAATTGTGTTGGTCTTCTGTATAAAGCAACTACAAAGCATCTACAAAGGCGGCTACATTGTATATGATTACCATGGCATCTATTCTTGGAGTGATTCTGTACACTTGTATGCTTGCTCATAATACACACCTGTTCTCCAAACTCCAGTTTCATCAGCCAGTGAAGACATGGCTGCAACACGTCAATTTTTTACAACGCTTGTTAGAGCAGGTTGGTGACCAAGCAAATAGTTCTATCGGGGTTGCACAATGCAAGAAGACCCTTAGTTCCTAGACAAGGGAATTGTCAAAATATATGGGTATTTCGCTGATTGTATGCTTTGGGTGCAGAGCTATTAAAGCCGTCAGTCTGCATGATGACGTCTCTCTTTCATATTTTCGGACTGACAATTGGCAGGCTAAGTGAAGTGCCCTATTTCAGTGTGCATCGCTGCGCTTCTTTTCATGGCGGTATGGGGAGACTGTCAGCCAGAACACGATAAGAAAACATCCCAGCCGCCCACACAACCTAACGACAGCCCGACAGAAACCCAGTTTTCTGTGAGTGATTTTGTGCATATGTAAGTTGTACCCCGCGCGGCACACCAAAAGATATTTTGCTTTAGGATAACGCTCAAGGCCTCAACATGGGTGAGGGAGGAAACTCCAACGTGGAAAACGGGTGCGTCAATTTGTTTACCAACCTCCTACAAATATTCACCACCATCGGATCGACTATTTTAAGTCTTTGGCACTTCAGCTTAGACTCTTTTAACTTCAACCCTACGTACATACTTCATGTCGAAGCGGATTACAACAGCATGCAATCTTTCGCCAGTCTACGCACTCCCATTGGATTTTAGCTTAGAATCCAGAATCAACAAAATTGGAAAACTGCTCAATGACACCATGGCTGATATCGACAAATTTAAACGGAAACAACGCAACGTGAATGTGGAAGTTGGACAACAACTCACCAACATTATAATGTTCTTCGACGAGAGACTCAACAGTACCAGAGAAAGAATTGACACGTTAAACGACAAATATGACGCACTGCAAACTAAGCTCGAAACTATAAGCGATGACCTCCAGAACGTTAAAGAAGATTTGAGGAAGGGAAACAACGAGGTCGTGGCTCGCACAGACAAGCTTTTGAAGGTTGGTTTTATCAAGACCAGACGACCACTTGATTGGTGCAATGCAATTTGGGCAGGTGTCTAAACAGCTTGAGTTTTCAAAGCAGGAAAAGACGCAGGATTGTGTTAACAGGTACATGCAACATGTAGGTAAACTGCTTCGGCTACCTGTACTACGACTACATGTCCTATATACTAAGTGGCATAGAGTGTGTCTGTTTGTTTGTTTGTTTGTTTGTCTGTTTGTTAACACGATAACTCTCGACAGCGTTGACGGATCGCGATGGGCTATACATCAAAAGAACCGCCTTGGCCTGGAATAGAAAACGTCCTATTGTGGACTTTTGTCGATGTCTAAATTCCATAAAAATCGCGAAAATATCGACTGCGCAGTACATTTTGAGCACTCAGAAGTGACTGTAGGCCACTTTTGTGCAAATTTCGCGCCAATGCGTCACAATTCACTACAGAGCTGTTGCTGTGAGACCCTGAGGTGTATTCAAAGGCACGGGAGCAGGTGCGACAGTAAATGTAGGCACTGGCAGCGGCACTATCTCAAATGACTAGAGATCTATCTGAAATCTCCTAAGGGCCGGGCTGCTCAACCAAGTGTACAAGGCGAAGCCCAAGCTTCAAAGCGCAATACTACGGGAGGCTGACAAGGACGCTATACAGTGCTTGTGCGAGTGCTGCTACAACATCATCAACGGCAACATCCCACTGACTCCTCAGCACAGGAAGCGGCTGCAGCAGTTCAAGACCCAAGTGCGGCTCCTCGCTCGCAAGAAAGGTGGCCTGAAGAGCAAGAGGAGACTACTGGTGCAGCAGAAAGGTGGTCTAGTTAGTGCCATCCTTGCTCCATTGCTGGCTGTTGCTGCCTCACTCTTTGCGGAATGGATGGCCAAATGAAGAAGATGGTGATTGTGCCTGCAGATCTGGTCACTAAGCAGAGGCCTGTTGACCAGCAGTTGACAGAGATCGACCAAGACCTGCAGAAGATTCTCAACACGCCCGGCTTACCTGCGGACATCAAGATGAAGCTCTACGGAGACACCATGGCCCGCTATGGAATCAAGCGCAGAGAAGCGGAACGCCCTCTACAGATGCCCATTCAAGAACACAGCCAGAAGGAAGTGATCAACGAGAGCCTTCTTCTCCAAGGGGTGCCAGATACAAAGAAGGATGCTGCAGCTACTCTGGTGGCTTTCCTCAAGGACACCCCCAGCATACAGTGGACTGATCGCAAGGAGCTGGTGGTTGATGGCAAGGCTGTAGAAGGATCGAATCTGGTGGACCTGCTACACCACACCGTCAGAGACAGGTCCATGGCAAACAAGCCTACAGGATGGGACGCATTTTTGGAGGCCCTCAGAGAAAGCAACGTCCCTCGAGTGGCCCTTGGAAACAAGAACATCAACAGAGCAAGGGTCCAAGAAATTGACCATCAGCCTGCAAGGGGTGAAAATATTCACCCTCCAACAGCAACGGTTGGCACACAAGCCCCTGCTCAATCGACACCTGCCTATATAAGGGGTCGAACTTTCAAACCATCTCCAAAGAAGGGTCCTCAGAAAGCTCCTCAGACAGGGCAAGGGGAGTTTAGATTTGACTCACTCTACTGATGAAGCGCCTACTCAACACTGTCTACAACAGTCCAAAGAGCCCCGCCTACCTGGCAGGGCAGCAGGCTGTGTTGAGAGAGGCAAAGAAGAAAAACCCCGAGGCGCGAACCGGCAGGTGAGAGGCGCAGAGGGGGAAGCGCCGGCCCGCGTTGCTGCAGAAACGAAGTAGAGGCGGAGAATTCGGCTTTTAGGAAACGAAGACGTATTCACGAAAAAATAGACGTAGACGGTCGGCAATCGCTAAACTACGCCCAAGGCGACACCACCACTTGAATTTTACGCCGCAACTTAAAACTGACCGAAATTCATGTTTTCCGTCATTGATAATGCACAAATTGCTGCGCATAAGCTCTCGCAACTATTTTGAAGCCGAAACTGCCACATATTTTCTTTTTTTAGCGAACAAATTCATCAAGATTAGTAATGGGGCGTAGTGCGTTTGGTTTGGGCGTAGTTTAGTTACTGTGCGGCTTAAACTTATTTGTAGAAGAAAAGATGGCACAAGGCTACCGTATGCTCCTCATATAAAATCACATTTAAAAACGTTAAAGTTCTGTAGCTTTTTGTAGACGCAGCTGATTGAGCCCTTCTGTCGGCATTTTGTGGAACTTTTGATTCTCTTTCTTTTACGATTTTTTAAACAAAATTGTACTCTTTCTTTTAGCCAAACAAAGATTAATTTTGCCGAAAAGCTGTGGTCCCAGTGACGTGTTGTTGGTATTTTTGTCCCAAATGGTAGTAACGTAGTCAGAAAGAGAATCAAAAGTTCTACAAAATGCCGGTAGAATGGGCCAAATCGGTTGCGTCAAAAAAAGTTACACCAGTTTCAAAGTTCCGTAAGCAATTCTATATGAGAGATATACGGTAGCCGTATGTCCGCCTTACTTTCTAAAAATATATTTAGGCAGGATGTCTACGTCTATTTTTCTGTGAATACGTCTTCGTTTCCTAAAAGCCGAGAATTCAAATTGCAGCGCTCACACAATTACCCAAATAGGAAAGCGCGACAACAACAAGTTGTCAGTGTCAGCGGTCTTCAAGTAATGAACAGAGTGAAGATCAACTCACAAGGTATACGGAGAACACAACTGTGTCTGCGCAAGAACCTCGAGCATAGAAGAGCTTCAGCCTTCAATGCTCACTATTACCAAGTTTCTACATTTACAATATGTGAATAGAGCTCAGCTCGGCATACAGTAAGAGCAACAATTCACTTTCTTGCGATCCATATGTACCTCCTGCTGTTATCTCATCCTTTCCGATGTACCTACGTACAGGCCGCCAGTCCTGCCGTTTCCCCTGGCCAGCGTCTGCTGCGTGAAGCACTGTACGTACTGTAGCTCTACCTGGTAGGTACAGCCAACTTGTACGCCCACAACGTGGACTATTATTGCGCACCAGATTCCATGTATGTGTCGACGAGGTACATATGGCAACAACTTTTGCGGTGGCATTCAAGTGCTGCTACTAGGTGTATAGAGTATTGTATTAAGACTTCCCAGAAACTAGATTACGAAGAAGCTCAGAAGAAGAAGAATTATGGCAAGGGAGCTCTTCCGCCGCCCCGACGACGACAGAAGGAGGGCGAGAGGCAGAGAGCGGGACGGCGAAAGAGGCGGCGGCAGCAGCAGCCAAGAGGAGCCGCAGAGAAGGCGACAAGAAGAGAGCGGCTGGAGGCAGGAGGAGGGCTGGGAGGTGCGCCGTCCCCCGCAGAGTCTTCGCCCCGCGACCGTCCGCTTCGCCGGCGAAGAGATGATCGGCTTCGGCGCCTTCGGCAACGTCTACCGAGCCAGGCTGCAGCGGCGGCAGCGCGACGGCCGATGGGCGCCCGAGGAAGAGGTGGCCGTGAAGAAGTGCTGGCCGGCAAGGGATCGCCGCCGTCGGTACAGCAGCCTCAGTGAAGACGGCGAGGTGGAAATGCTGCGCCAGTTCTGCCACGACAACATCATCCGGCTGCGCTACGTCAGCGAGCGACGAGTGGAAGGGCGGCTCTGCCGGAGCAAGGTCTTCGACTACATGGCCCGATCCCTCGGCGACAGAATGGACAAGGCCCGACGAAGAGAAGAGGAGGCGCTGAGCCGGCGCGAGGTCGAGCTCTACTCGTTCCAGCTGCTCCACGGCCTCGCCTACCTCCACCGACGAAGGATCTGCCATCGCGACGTCAAGCCGCAAAACCTGCTGCTGAGCGCCGATGGCCGCCGACTGAAGATCGCCGACTCCGGAAGCGCCAAGAAGATGCACGTGCCGGCGGAGCGGAATGCGGCTTACCAAGTCACCCGCTTCTACCGCGCTCCCGAGCTGTGCCTCGGCACCGAGTACTACGACGTCGAGGTCGACATCTGGGCGGCCGGTTGCGTTCTCGCCGAGCTGAGCCGAGGGGGGCATGTCCTGCTCCCCGGCAGATCCAACGACGACCAGTTCCACGAGATCGTCAGCTTCCTGGGACCTCCAACCAGATTCCAAATGGAAAGAATGCTTCGGGGCAACGACCGATACTACCGACTGCTGAAGAATCCCCGTCAGGTCTTCATCGCCGCCTACGCGTCGAGACGGGCGCCCACCGAAGAGAAGAAGGCAATGGTGGTTCCCTACCGTCTGGCCAACTCGTCGGCGGCCGAGCGCCAGCTGCTCTTCGACCACCTGATCGTCTACGCCCCGACAGAGCGCGCCACCGCCACCGCCACCGAAGCCTGCGACCACCGCTTCTTCGACCGTGCCAGACAAGAGCTTGGAGTGGGCCGCCGGCGAGCCGGTCGCTCCATCTCCTACCCCGACACCGACACCGCCGACGACGACAGCTCAATGCCGCCCCAGCCGGCCTCCTCCTTCCGCCGCCCGAAGGAGTGATAACCCCGGCTGATAATGGAAGTATACATACAAGCCGTGATACTAAATGATACTCAATTATGGCAAGTTATGATACCCGCTCTCCGTCGCCGCCGTCGCTCTCCGTCGCTCTCCGTCGCATATGCTGCCGCCCACTGTGAGAACAAACGCCGCCGCCTCGAATTGGTGTCTCGTCTCTCGCATTTGCACCACTACATAACACGGACAAGGACGTTGCCTTGTTTTGAACAACTATGAGTATTCTCTGAGACAAACACGCATTCGTAGGGCGAGCACTCTCCCTAGCAGCCAACAAAGGTCGAAACAACGCAGAAAGTGCTTAGTCTGCTGTTACGCGATATTTCTTTCAAGCCACGTGGGAAAACCAAACACTGTAACATGTAAAGTCTGATTTGTTTGAGATAAATGGCACACTATAGCTCTTGCGCGTATATTGTAGTAAGACATTGATGAGAAGCAGGCTCAGTTCATACGCTACCGTAGTCGATTCAAAATTTTCTTCTTGAGATGAGACTATAACAGCGATTTCGATTGACTGAGCAGGCTCAGTTCATACGCTACCGTAGTCGATTCAAAAATTTCTTCTTGAGATGAGACTATAACAGCGATTTCGATTGACTGGATTCGAATAAATTGTGGTAGGGCATTGATGAGAAGCAGGCTCAGTTCATACGCTACCGTAGTCGATTCAAAAATTTCTTCTTGAGATGAGACTATAACAGCGATTTCGATTGACTGAGCAGGCTCAGTTCATACGCTACCGTAGTCGATTCAAAATTTTCTTCTTGAGATGAGACTATCACAGCGACATTGATTGGCTGGATTCAAATAAATTGTGGTAGGGCATTGATGAGAAGCAGGCTCAGTTCATACGCTACCGTAGTCGATTCAAAAATATTTCTTGTTGAGATGAGCCTAGTGACTAGACTACCACAGCTAGATGCGACCACGGCTTCTTCCACCACGCCAGACAAGAGCTTGGAGTGGGCCGCGGGCGAGCCGGTCGCTCCATCTCCTACGCCGACACCGACACCGCCGACGACGACAGCTCAATGCCGGCCTCCTCCTTCCGCCGCCCGAAGGAGTGATACCCCCGGCGCTCACACAATTACCCAAATAGGAAAGCGCGACAACAACAAGTTGTCAGTGTCAGCGGTCTTCAAGTAATGAACAGAGTGAAGATCAACTCACAAGGTATACGGAGAACACAACTGTGTCTGCGCAAGAACCTCGAGCATAGAAGAGCTTCAGCCTTCAATGCTCACTATTACCAAGTTTCTACATTTACAATATGTGAATAGAGCTCAGCTCGGCATACAGTAAGAGCAACAATTCACTTTCTTGCGATTCATATGTACCTCCTGCTGTTATCTCATCCTTTCCGATGTACCTACGTATACAGGCCGCCAGTCCTGCCGTTTCCCCTGGCCAGGGTCTGCTGCGTGAAGCACTGTACGTACTGTAGCTCTACCTGGTAGGTACAGCCAACTTGAACGCCCACAACGTGGACTATTATTGCGCACCAGATTCCATGTATGTGTCGACGAGGTACATATGGCAACAACTTTTGCGGTGGCATTCAAGTGCTGCTACTAGGTGTATAGAGTATTGTATTAAGACTTCCCAGAAACTAGATTACGAAGAAGCTCAGAAGAAGAAGAATTATGGCAAGGGAGCTCTTCCGCCGCCCCGACGACGACAGAAGGAGGGCGAGAGGCAGAGAGCGGGACGGCGAAAGAGGCGGCGGCAGCAGCAGCCAAGAGGAGCCGCAGAGAAGGCGACAAGAAGAGAGCGGCTGGAGGCATGAGGAGGGCTGGGAGGTGCGCCGTCCCCCGCAGAGTCTTCGCCCCGCGACCGTCCGCTTCGCCGGCGAAGAGATGATCGGCTTCGGCGCCTTCGGCAACGTCTACCGAGCCAGGCTGCAGCGGCGGCAGCGCGACGGCCGATGGGCGCCCGAGGAAGAGGTGGCCGTGAAGAAGTGCTGGCCGGCAAGGGATCGCCGCCGTCGGTACAGCAGCCTCAGTGAAGACAGCGAGGTGGAAATGCTGCGCCAGTTCTGCCACGACAACATCATCCGGCTCCGCTACGTCAGCGAGCGACGAGTGGAAGGGCGGCTCTGCCGGAGCAAGGTCTTCGACTACATGGCCCGATCCCTCGGCGACAGAATGGACAAGGCCCGACGAAGAGAAGAGGAGGCGCTGAGCCGGCGCGAGGTCGAGCTCTACTCGTTCCAGCTGCTCCACGGCCTCGCCTACCTCCACCGACGAAGGATCTGCCATCGCGACGTCAAGCCGCAAAACCTGCTGCTGAGCGCCGATGGCCGCCGACTGAAGATCGCCGACTTCGGAAGCGCCAAGAAGATGCACGTGCCGGCGGAGCGGAATGCGGCTTACCAAGTCACCCGCTTCTACCGCGCTCCCGAGCTGTGCCTCGGCACCGAGTACTACGACGTCGAGGTCGACATCTGGGCGGCCGGTTGCGTTCTCGCCGAGCTGAGCCGAGGGGGGCATGTCCTGCTCCCCGGCAGCCACGAGATCGTCAGCTTCCTGGGACCTCCAACCAGATTCCAAATGGAAAGAATGCTTCGGGGCAACGACCGATACTACCGACTGCTGAAGAATCCCCGTCAGGTCTTCATCGCCGCCTACGCGTCGAGACGGGCGCCCACCGAAGAGAAGAAGGCAATGGTGGTTCCCTACCGTCTGGCCAACTCGTCGGCGGCCGAGCGCCAGCTGCTCTTCGACCACCTGATCGTCTACGCCCCGACAGAGCGCGCCACCGCCACCGAAGCCTGCGACCACCCCTTCTTCCAACGCGCCAGACAAGAGCTTGGAGTGGGCCGCGGGCGAGCCGGTCGCTCTGTGGAAGAATAGGGCACGAAAGCGGCCAGAAACGCCTTTCGCACTAGCCGTCCGACCCTGGGCACTTCACACCGTCGAGCTCTCCCTGGTGCAATGGGGAGAAAACTCACACTTCGTCCGTTGGAGCCGCTGGACGAAGTGGCGCAGAGCCTTTTCCGATGTTATGATGTTGTCGCCGCGCTGCGTCTTCTCTTCGTACGCGCACTTTCTCGTTCACTGTACCTCTGTGCCGCGGCAGAATGCGCCTCTAGCAAAGGGTTTCGAAAGAGAGCTTCTTACTCGCCTTCAAACAACGCCAAACCGACAAAACCAAGAAGTGTGGCGAGACAGCGAAACATGGCCTTCTTATAGCGGCCCAATCCCGCCAAAAGCAACAAAGGCGACGCGCTGGCACCGCAGCGTGCCAGCGCTACACACGCACGCATGGCGAGTAGCTAGGGGTAGCGAGAGCGCGCACACCACAGGCGAGTACTGGTGAGTGCACGCAACACGACACAGCAGCGGCTAGCGGGCAGGCATGGCGACGGCGTCACTCTTCCCTGCAGCAGCGACAGCAGCAACGAAAGCCCTCTCGGCCGCGCCAGCCAAACGAATGCACCGCTACCGTAACCCTAGCATCGGCCGGCGGGAAGTAGGCAGGTGACTGTCCTCCCACATCTCCGGACCCGGCGGATCTTCTGAGCCCTCGCAGAAGTGGTAGCAGCGGCAGAGGGTCCCAGGGCAACGGTTTACCGACAGAGGAGCGACAGACAAAGGAGCGACAGACAGAGGAGCGACGACAAAGGAGCGACGCGACAAAGGGGCGACACGACAAAGGCGCGACGGACAAAGGAGCGACAACTTCACTTTCGATTCATTGGCTTATTTGACAAGTGTTGACGCTCAGAATCGGTCAACTCCACGTCCACCTCCCTACCTGCTCTTACTTCTGTTCCTAATTCCTTGCAAATTTATTTCGAATTGCTGATTGAATTGGCCTATAGCAGTCGCATTAATATCGTCAAGCGCGACAACTGAAGGAAGGGTATTGGATCAATCTTATCATTACTGGCGCCCAAATGTTTGATACTTCAAGTTGGATCGTCAAAATTTTAGCAACTTTGGTAACCATGAATACAACTTTTCAAATTATATCTTAACGACAAGGCAAAAAGATTTAAGAATACTGTAAATCCTCCAGTAGGCGCCCCCCTCGAACAAGCTCCCCCCCCCCCCTCAAATAAGCGCCCCTCCTAGAGGGAGGTTGAAAGAATAAGCGCCCCCCCCTCCAATAAGCGCCCACTTTTGTTTAGTACCACCAGCAGTACTTTAGCACTACCATATGTGCTCTGTGACCATTCCTAACACAAGTTTTGGCTACATATGACAGCACTACTACTAAATGCAGGTATTCTGATCAAAAGCTAGACAGTTTCAGTCTGAAATCTATGCAGATGTGCGCAAAAATGTGTCAAAAACGGAGAATGTTGGTGAAATTTTGGCACTCCTGAGGGGTCGAGTTAATAAGCGGCCCCCTTGAATAAGCCCCCCCCCCTCCAATAAGCGCCCCTCCTAGAGGTAGGTAAAAAAATAAGCGCACAGGGCGCTTATTGGAGGATTTGCGGTAGATCGACGGAGCATTGCACGTTGCTGCTCAATGGGTTCTGAGCGTCAAAACTATTAAATTAAACTCGCAAATCAAAAGTGAACTTGTCGCTCCTTTGTCCGTCGCTCCTTTGTCGTGTCGCCCCTTTGTCGCGTCGCTCCTTTGTCGTCGCTCCTCTGTCTGTCGCTCCTTTGTCTGTCGCTCCTCTGTCGGGACACCGACGTGCGCGGGCGGCGGCCCCTGCTGCTGCTCCTGGCTGCTTCCGCTGCTCGACGGGCGAATGTCCCGGGGCAGCGCCAACACTGACGGGTCGGCCAGAGAACCGGCGGCCTCGGCGGCGGCGGCCGGGCTGACCACGGGCGTGGTGAGGTGAGTCGACGTGGCCGGCAGGGCGGTGTGCGTGTCACTGGCGGCCGTGGAGGCTTTCCCCTTGGGCGGGCGGATCTCCTGGGCGAGCTGCTGGTACTCCGCCTCGTACTGGGCCTCCAGCTGTTCCTCGTGGCCGATCCAGCGCTTGAACGCCTGCACGCCCTGGTCCCCGTGTAGACTCGGCGGGCAGGTCAGACTCCACCTCTTCCACTGCGAGCCATTCGTCCCAGGCACGGCGAAGTTAGCGTCTAGCGCTTCGTCCTCCACCATGACCTGGTCCGAATCGCTCGGGCCCTGACTCGTGTCCATGGCCTCCAGTCGTCCACTGACCTTGGCCCTCTCTCGCTCCAAGTCGGCTTTCTCCTCGTCGCTCAGCTGCCTCGCTCCCTCCTCGGCGAGGGTCTGGAGCCACTCCGGCTCGGGCGGCAGTCTGGGCGCGAACTCGTTCACCATCTCGAACCCGGCCTCGAACTCCTTGTACTCCTGCAGCTCTTTCTGCTCCGGCGTCAAGATGGTCTCCATCAGGCTCTTTTGTCGGTGCAAAGCTTCGGCTAGCGACTGCTG
>JASAMZ010004550.1:0-11015 GCA_030248115.1 Linhomoeus sp. GSCO2_2 | reverse complement strand
AAAAAATTATGACGCGTATAGTTTGCGAAATTGCCACACGCTAGTGCTACGTCACAACGTAATCAAAAGAGTAAGTTATTTATCATTTCTATCACTTTTGAAGAATTTTGTAAAGCTGTCCTCGAATAAGGTCGCGGTTCCCAAAGCGAAAATACCTAAAACGACACAATTTTGATGGAAATAGTACTGGAGTAGAAATTTTTTAATAACTTCAATCCATAAGTTACATTTTAACCGCCTAAAGTATAATTCACTTGATTTCTCCATTTAACTAGGTAATAAGAACTTTTCAATGCTGCGGTACATTCAAAATTTACAATTTCCTAAAAAAAATTCTCTACACCCACCAATCGACGCCGCCAGTAGAATTTTCGACCCGATAGGGTACTGTAACCGCCAAATTCGAGTTCTCGATATATAAGCGAAATAACCGCCCACTCCATAAATAGTGCCCACAGCGACAGTTTTGCACAAATCGCACTGTTCTTGTGGCATTTTTGAGAAAATTAAATACGTAAAACATGTAAAATTGTTAAATTTACATCTTGAAAGCATTTCGAGGCGTTTCCACGTCAAAATCGCCATTTCAACCACAGAAAAGACGAATTTTCACGCTTTTTCGCGCGCGAAAACACAAAGCGCACCAAATTGTATCACTATTTCACACTGAAGTATCTCTCCAATGAATTTCTTGCGCGCAATTTGGAGTTTTTGACTTTTTCCACGTTTTTGGGCTCGTTTTTCAAATTTGGCGCCGATTTTCGTGGGGAAATCTCGAGTTTTCGCGGCCGCCTAGGCACCAGCCAGTCTTGAAGCAGTTTGGGGCGTCTTTGGGTGATTTTCGTGGGCTAAAAAAGTAAGAATTTTCTATTGTTAACCAGGCAAGTCGTCCGGGGGACGCAGTATACTCCACAAATTTCGACTCCTACGCACGGTGACTCCTCTGATGTTGTGGCCTCCTGGCACCCCCAATCGCAAAAGCAATGCTGAAGTTCGTGATCTACATCCCAAAATACCCCAGATTCGACATACAACACCTCTAGTTTCCTATGGACTCCGGGAACTGAAATTCTGCACTTAGGGTACAGTAGCTTACAAATTCGTCGTAGGTACGTTCAAACATCATCTATACACTGAACGGATGCCAAATTCGTAATCAGCGCCCCCGAAAACCCCGAAATCGAGCATAATATTGGCTTTTTCGACCCGACGCCCAAAATTCAAACTGACGCGGCAGGGATACTGTAGCTCTGCAAATTTTCAAAAATACTTTTCTGGGCCAGATTTAAGCGCAGAATCGTTTGAAACCACTTTTGGAACGATTCGGCAACGCATTCGAGCGCTATAGACGCCGAAATGCGAAAACCGCAATTTTCGAACCCGGAGTCGAAAAAGTCGCAGTGTAAGAAAGTTTTTTGTGTTTCGCCCGATTTTCTCCGTTCATGGCTCATTCGATAGAGGACATCTGGGAAGGAGCACCAAGAGTGGTCTCGCCACTCTAGCTGCTACCTAGCTCGCACAGCAGCCCGTCAAAGTCGACCCGGGGCCAAAAATCGCGAATTTTTCAAATTTGGCGCCAAAATGGGTCCCGCAGCGATCCAATTCTTTTTTGGCGTGTTCGGCACTATCGAGGGCTACAACATATCAAAAGATAGTATATACCATTATATGCAACTTTTTTGAGTTCTACCTTGCCCAACCCATTTTTCAGTACTTTGAAAATTTAAATTTTTGAATTTCCCGCCAACGGGGTCCCGCAGCGTGACCCCGTTTGGTGTCCACCCTGCCCACCCACTAGGCCTACCCAACGCAAAAGACCGTTTGCAAATCGGCCGCTGCACGCGCAAACCCCATCCGGTCCAAATTACTGCGTTTCGCGCACAAACGCTATATACTCCACACTTTTTTGTGGAGTATAAAAATCACGAATTCACTGGGATAATACGACACCCAATGATACGACTCGCTACAAATCGACTCGCCGGCTGCTCACAAACACGCCGACGACTCACGAGGACCCATTCTGAACTCAAGACTCGCGAACTCACGCACTCTCAGTCCTCAGATTATGTACATTCCTGAGCTCACGTGGGACTCACTCTCCACTCTGATTACCCGCGAATTGTCGAGAGCGACTCGTCAACTCTTCATCAACGACTCTCGAACTCTCAACCCATTTTTTCGCCCGGCCTCAGCCGGGCGAACCCCTACGAGAGCTTATCGTGCGTGCGTACGTGCGTACGTCCGTCACGCTCTCATATCTCGGCGTTGGTAAGTCGTAGAAAGGCGATCTTGGGCTCTACGGAAAGGTCTCGACTTACTGGTAATGTCCCTCGAGAAATCGGCGTTCAAAAGTTTGAATTGCGCGCGCTACAGTAACCCGAAGGTTCAAACTGAAAACGGCTCTAACTCGTTCGTCTTACGTCGTAGAGCGGCGCGCGATAGGTCACCTAAAAGGTTTCGACGTGCGCTTTCGTTTGGTATTAAAACTTTTGTTAATTACGCAAATACGCAACATGAAAAGCGACATTCTCGCGTTTTTGAGGCAGAAATCGCTCTAACTCGCTCAGCGTGCGTCGTAGGGAGACGATCTTGGGTTGGTTGGATAGCTCTCGACTCACTGATCATTTGTTCTTCTATTGGTCGAAACTCAAAAGTTTGAATTTCGGGAGCTACAGTAACCCAAAGGCTTAAAACGCGAAACTTACCTAACTCGCTCGTCTTCCGTCATAGAGAGACGATCTTGAGTTCGTTCAATAGGTTTCGGCACACTGATAATTCCGTTAAGAGAACTCGAAATTCAAAAAGTTTGAATTGCGCGCGCTACAGTAACCTGAGGATCCAAAACGCAAAACAGCTCTAACACGCTCGTCTTACGTCGTAGAGCGACGTGCGATAGGTCAACTAAAAGGTCTCGACGTGCTCTTTCACTTGGCGTAAAAATTTTGTTAATTACGCAAACACGCACCACGAAAAGCGACATTCTCGCGTTTTTAGCATAGAAATCGCTCTAACTCGCTCAGCGTGCGTCGTAGAGAGACGATCTTGAGTTGCTGGATAGCTCTTGACTCACTGATCATTTGTTCTTCTATTGGTGCAAAATCAAAAGTTTGAATATCGCGAGCTACAGTAACCCAAAAGTTCCAAACGCAAAACTTCTCTAACTCGCTCGTCTTCCGTCGTAGAGAGACGATCTTGAGTTTGTTGAATAGGTTTCGGCATACTGATCATTCCGTTAAGAGAAGTCGAGATTCGAAAGTTTGAATTTCGCGAGCTACAGTAACTCAAAGGTTCAAACAGCAAATCGGCCCTAATTCGCTCGTCTTACGTTGTAGAGCGGCATTCGTTCGACCGTTTGAAAGCTTACGTTGAGGCAGTTGTTTAACGGTCATTCCTAAAGAAATACTTTTGTTTTTTTAAACCTTTGTCTTACGAACAACTTTGTCTGCTCAAAAAATTAATCCCGGGCGATCCCAATGTTTCCCTGCAAGAACCGCTTAGAAAGCAGCGTGTCAGAAGTAGCGCATGAATAGTTTACTCCGGGCGGGCGCGCGTCATATCGGAAAGGCTTCGAAATACTTTACAAAAGTATCCACTCTTTTGCTCTTCCACTTTAAAATACTCACAAACCACTCTGTATTAATAAAACAACTCAACTTTTTTAAAACAGCTTGTTTGTGTGACTCACTAGCTACAGTGAGCCACGGACTAACATAAGGCCCACTTTCTACTCGGGGACTCTCACAACTCACACCGACTCCCTCTGGACTCGCGAACTACTCCCGAAAATACCTCTCACCTCACTTTCCTCTTTCCCACTCTCCATTATTCTGTGATCCAAGACGAAATTCGGCAGTTTTGTAGTGACAGTTCTATAGTAGAATGGATTATTTTCTTGAAATTGTTGCGAATTTCTCAAATTTCTCGTCACGCGCGCTAGTTTTTTCACGGGGCTCCGATTTTCTTTGTTATTATCATTGGAATTATTTTTGAACGGGCTCACAAAGGCGGATTTTTGCGGCTTTCTAGGGCTGTTTTGGGGCGACTTTCGATCGATTTGGGTGACGCTCAGGCTGAAATGTGCCAAATAAATAGTTTGAAAATTGTGAACTTTAAAAAAAATTCGCGCCGCACCTTTGCAACAACTTCGCGTCTTTTGCAATATCGCTATGTTTGTGACGCTCAGAATTCTTTATTTCGATCACTTTGGCTGATTGATTCGTCTCCGATTGATCCTGAAATAAAGTGCCGAATTGTGCGTAAAATATACTGAAAATCTCGAAAACTCGCTCAATTTTTCGGACGACACTTAATGAGTGCACCCCTTTTACTGACTGCGTGCACCCATTTTACTGACTGAGTGCACCCATTTTACTGACTGAGTGCACCCAACATAAATCTGGCCGGCGTCCAGAATTACTGACTGCGTGCACCCCACAAAATTACTGACTGAGTGCACCCCGAGAGACTGGCCATCCTCCACCTCTGGTACGGAGCGCTAGCAGGGAAGGGGCACAGCAGGCCTGAGCAGGAGGTGAATTCGATAAGGGAGTGTTCACCCCACTTACAGTTTGCACTAAAACTCGGTCGACGTCGCAGTCTGGCGGGTCGAAAACTGAGGCTTAGCGCGACCACCAACTTCGGAGCGCGCTCCGCGCGCCCTGAAGTCGGTCACCGGTCGCGTTAAGCCTAAGCTTCGACCCGCCAGACTGCGACGCCGACTGACTCTTGTGCACTGTGGGCGCAGGGCGAGCCGAAGCATAGCCTGAATTCAAACGAGAATCCTGCTGGAAGTTTATAGAACGCCTGTCACGTCACAAGAGTGCCGACTGGTGGGTGGGTGCACTCAGTCAGTAATTTTGTGGGGTGCACGCAGTCAGTAATTCTGGACGCCGGCCAGATTTATGTTGGGTGCACTCAGTCAGTAAAATGGGTGCACTCAGTCAGTAAAATGGGTGCACGCAGTCAGTAAAAGGGGTGCACTCATTCAGATTTTACCAAATTTTTCGGACAAAATGCGCAAAATTGTACAAAACGCGGCCATTTATAGCCTACACAAAAGAAAACTCCGGCATTTATGAGCCCGTAGCAAAATTTCAAGCCGAGACTATTTTCGACAAAATAGACTACTTATACGATATAATACTAATATTACCGATTGCACTAAATCCGCGTAGGACCACAGACTCCAGCCGCCGTCAGTCATTGTGGCAATGGAATGATTAGCCTCAGTCCAAGACACACAGCCCACCTGGAAAATACAATAGAAATACTATGGAAATACTATAGCATACACAACACAAACAAAGTCAGTACAAAACGCTGAATGGGTACTATGAAACACTGGAAATACTACACAAATACAGCAATACTATAAAACAAAATGAGGATACCGTAAGATGCTACTAAGACTAAAAAATACTTTAGGAATACGGTATAACAATACCATGCACTGTCACTACTACACAATACTACAAAACTAATATAGAAACACTACAATATACGACTTAAATTTTCAAAATATGCACAAAAATTGTTTTACTTCCTCCTCCCCTCCGCAGTCCAATTTCCATCGGGGCTCGAAAACTTCGCAATATTTTCCAAAATTTCCAGTGTAATTTTTCGAATTTTTATTATTATTTAAATCCCAAATATAGGCATAGCCATCGCTCGACCCACTAATCAAATAGTCGTCGAATGGACAGCTATCGACTGTGACAAAGAATGAGTCTATCGAAGCGCCTTTGTAGCGCGCTACTGAAATAGAATACAAATTGTGAGAAATTGTGGGGAAATTGTGTAAAACAAGTTGGTGGAATATGTTTTAATTGATAAGAATTCGTGAGAACTTTGTGTGTGAAGGAAAATTGAAAACGCTAATAGCACAGCATGCTGAATTGTCATATATCCGCTATATTGCAACACACTATACAGCGACATGTGTACTGTATTTTCTACACACAAGTATACTACACTACTACTACTACAATTCACGACACTACAGTGTGCTATGCAGCACAATACAGCACAATGCAATACAATACAGTACAATGCAATACGACACAATACTGTACAATACGATACAACACAATACTGTACAATACAATCCTATACTAAACTCTCTGTACTAATTAATTGTGGGTACAATACGAAACATGCAATTCAAAACACAACGTCCGCCAAAACGGACACCGTGCCACACTAGCAGGGGCGAGTACATAAGTCACGAGTGCGTGCGTCCGTGTGTTTGTTCGTCCAAGTGTGTCTGTGCACTGTACCAGGCTCATGTCCCTTTGTCACCAGCGAAAATTCGTAAATAACAGAATCCATAGCGGAGGCAAACAATTTGTCCCCAAACCGACTCTTGGCCAAATGAGTGAAGCCTAAAATAGGAATTTTGTTCAAAAAGTTCAATTTTGCGAACTTCTGTACAAATTATTGCATTACCGGTCGATTTTCGCGTGTGTTTCGAGGGATATTTCAAAACCTTCACCGGTCGCGGCGCGCTTTTGAGATTACTGTAGCTTTTGCGTAGGTCCCAGAATCGAATATTCCTAAAAGAAGATGGAATTTTGACATTTTTACACAAAAAAACAACAAAAATCCCAATTTTTACGTCGACGCGTCGCTGGCGCAAGAAATTAGCTCGAAATCCCCATTGAAAACCAATCCGGTAACGCTCGGTTGAGTGTAGCTTTGAGATCTAAAAAATCTTCGATTTTCAAAAATTTAAAACTTGAAAATTCAAAATACCTTACCTGCTCTCGCGTCGGCGCGCCCTGGAGATGGCTCTGGATGGGATTCGAGGCGAATCGGCTAAAATAGGAATAGAAATAGATTTTGTGTCCAATTATAGTCTCAAATAGTTGTATTTGCACAATTCTTTTAAGAGTTACAGTATAAACCAAGTTTGTTCGATCTAGGTAGAACGTGGGTGGTGAGGGACAGCGGGGGGGGGGGGAGGTGAGATGTGACCCCCCCTTTCACCCAACTAAACATAGCCCGAGGCCAAACAAACAAACAGCCCACCTAAAGGCGCATCGGGCCAGGGCCAGTGGGCGGCGAATACCCTATTGACGGGCGTGGGTTGCCCGTGTTTCCGGGCCCGACTCCTGAGGTCCCATAGGGCAATGGAGCCGTCCCGGGCGCCGCTGGCGAACACGTCTGAAGTATTGTGAGTAAGGAAGGGGGGGGGGGGTGGCTATCCCCCCCCCCCCTTCCTTACGGGGTTTGTCCCGGGCCTTCTCCCGACCCAAGATTTGTTCATTTGTGGATATGTTCATCCAAAATTGAGAACTTTTCGTGACTTTCGTCACGTTTTAGTCATATGACCCACAACTCCCCTCACACCCTCTCCCCCTCTCTTTTGAGGGGGTGGTGGGGTCAGTCCCCCCCCCTCCCTCCCCCTCCCCCATAGCACACTAGACCTAAACCTATCCAATGTGCACAATTCGTGGAAACTTGTCAGGTGCAAAATTCCCACTAGGTAGGTACGGACGGAAGGATTTCTCGATGGTTAGGTTATTTGCATGGCCTGGGGCTATCACTCACATCACAAGTACAAAACCCCAAAATTCACATAAAAGCCTAAAAAAATTTCCCCACTCTCGTCTCCATTGGATGCGAGGCACCTTAACAGTGCTCGAGGGGGTTTCGCTACTCCCGCATATCACAGCGCTGCCGATTTTCTATGGCATAAAAATACCGTAAATACTCTAATAAGCCACCGGGGGGGCTTATTTTTTCAACCCCCCCACAAGGGGCGGGGGGGGTGCACTATTGGAGGGGGGGGCTTATTGGGGGGGGGGGGGGGGGGGGGGAGACCCAAGGTACACAAAATGTGCGTATGCCGTACAGAATATACCTTCCAGGCACTGAATATCCTTAACATAGCATGTACTAAGGGTATATTTACTACATATAGTAGCTGTAGTAGTACTATAGTACAGTATACATGCACACAGTATGCCTTATAGTACACATACAAATAGTATAGTACACAAGTTAGGGGCTACTATTGAAGGGGGGGGGGGGGCTTATTCGAGGGGGGGGGGGGGGCTTAATATTGCTATTACTATTGCTCTGCAACAACCTCTCAGAAATCCCGGGCGATCCCAATGTTGCCCTGCAAGAACCCCTCAGAAAAGGAGCGTGCTAGAAGTAGCGCATGAATAGTGGCCTCCGGGCGGACGCGCGTCACATCGGAAAGGCTTCGAAATACTTTACAAAAGTATCCACTCTTTTACTCTTCCACTTTAAAACACTCACAAACCACTCTGTATTAATAAAACAACTCAACTTTTTTAAAACAGCTTGTTTTACTGGTCACCATTCGGATTACGGTAGCTTCGTTTGTGCGTACTGTGCGCGCGCTTCCAAAACTTAGCGTTCAGCTTCAACTTGCTGGCGTTGGTAGGTACGATCGACTGAAGACTTACAATGGCTGCAGAATTATTGTGAAGACAGAGATGCATCTACAGTAAAACAATTCGTCGTGCCACACTGTATGTGTCATAGGCTATGCTCCGTTCGCTAAACAATCACGCGAAGTGCCTATCCGACTGTGTCACATATATTCAGTGTGTGACACCCGCGGTAGGTACAGTATGTTCTAGTGTGCACTAGCAAACTCCACATGTACGATACAACTCGCATGGTCTCGTTGTAGATCAGCAGGTTAAGAAAGATTTTTTTGGCACAAGCTTTCGTGAAAGCTTGCATTGAGCTGAGAATTCGTCACTCTTCTGGGAGAAGGGTGACAATACGTGCGCGAGCTCGAGACTCCCGCATCTCACAACACGTGCTTATCATCTACCGACAGCTACAGGCCAAAGCGCACCTCGGAACTCTGCTCAGTATAAGATATACAGGGTGGTCCACGTAACGCGGACCATTTTGACCGTTAATAACTCGAGCGATCTGAGACGGATTTCTACCAAAATTGCACACAACATAGATGCACATGTCGAATTTTATCACTGAAAATTTCAGCACGCCAGCTTCGAAGAATCACGAATTGTCAACGGTTAGGCGGACACACCAAAACACTGGGGGCCGTCTTTTTTAACGGCTCATATCTTTGGCGTGTGTTGACCGATCACGTTGATTCTTGGCCATTAGAAACAAAATACTTTGATTTATATGTGTGTAAAATGTCTTGCTAATCGGTGGAGGCTTTCGTGAAATATAGTTGCGTATCTCGTCAACTGGGATGAACCATGGTTGCGCCTCTCCGGGTCCGTGGTGTGCCAACCGGCTTTACTTCTGAATTACAGCTAGCCGTTACAATCGGTAACAGAAATTTTTGCGGGCCAAAATGCACACATTCGAACTCAACTATGTGCAAAATTTCGTCTCGATGGGATCTGTCAAATTCAGTGGGCAGCGATTTGATTTGCAAATTTCACAAAATTATGGTTGCGCTGCCGTGTCTCGTGAACACCTACGCCAATTCGCACAAAACTTTGCACTCACTTCTGTTGAAGTATCCTCTTCAAAATAACCAAAACTCAGCCCGATCGATTGTCCCAAGCAAGAGATGTAAGGCAACAAAGAGCGCGAGTTTTTTCGGTGCATCACCATGTATGTTGGTGTGTCTGCCTAACCGTTGACAATTCGTGATTCTTTGAGGCTGGCGTGCTGAAAATGTCAGGTACAAAATTCGACATGTGCATCTATGTTGTGTGCAATTTTGGTAGAAATCCGTCTCAGATCGCTCGAGTTATTAACGGTCAAAATGGTCCGCGTTACGTGGACCACCCTGTATGTGTAACATCACAGTATCAAGACATCGCGGTCAGCGCTGGTGGCGGCAGGGGCATCGACAGCGGAAGAGTACTAAACGAAGCGAGCGCTCTTCTGAAGGCGAAATGCGACGCGTTCGAGTGTGCGGTGTCCGTCGAGCGCCGTCCAGCCTTGGATTTGCCCGGCGCTAGACCGAGACACTCGTATGAGCGGTGAACTCGCGACGAGAGGGAGTATAGAAGCTTACACTGAACTGTAGAGTGAGATAGGCTTGCTTACAGAAAATTATTTATGGACGCGGTCTAGTGCATCGTGGCAGATCTGGAGTTTCGCCACTCCCGCCTATCACAGCGCTGCCGAGTTTCTATGGCATTGAACAAGTCTCTTTTAAAAAGCGGAGTGGTTTTGAGCTTTGAATTTTTACTGAGAATGTACCAAGGCCCTTTCCGGTTTCGTGCAGCGTCTTTGACTCTCCTCGCGACTACACTTTTTGGAGTGGTCTTGCTACGCAACATTGGTATCGCTCGGGTTTAATTCTTCACACTAGGAAAATCATCTTTTCAGACTGAATTTAAAAAAGACACTGAAATCTAAAGCAAAACTACAGGTTAATTGTGAGCGTGATTTGATGTTGGCTTGCAGTGAGCTCTCCAGCGATGTCAAAACCGCCGCTCTGCAACGCACGAGTGTCAAGATATAACAAACCAAAATCTGCAGTTTTCATCGCGTTTTGGTTACTGTAGCCCTCTGTTTAAACTTTTGAAACTTTTGTTGTCGGATTTGTGCTCAGGAGCTCGAGCGCTTCACTTTGATATGCGATTTGACTAGGTTCGGTCAACTTTTGTCTTAAAATGGACCCCACTTTGAGATACTGTAGCGCGCGAGTTTGAAAACTTATTTCAGTTTTGAACACTCAGATGGCGAATGGAGTCAGCAGGCTACCCGACGATGTCTCAAACTCCATCCTACGAGGCCAGACGAGCGAGTTATTAAGCCCGAAGCGAGCGTGACGTACGTACGTATGTACGCACGTACGCACGCACGCACGCACGCACGCACGCACGCACGCACGCACGCACGCACGCACGCACGCACGCACGCACGCACGCACGCACGCCGAGCTCTTGATAGGGTTCGCTCGGCTGAGGCCGAGCGAAAAAATGTGACTCAATTCCTATAACGCTGCTTCAAGCATCTACTACGGTAACACCACAACTTGACGCATCGCATCACATGCGCACTACAAGACGCAGCAGTATATCACTGATGTG
>JASAMZ010004548.1:0-11979 GCA_030248115.1 Linhomoeus sp. GSCO2_2 | reverse complement strand
CACGCGCACGGAGCTTATCACGTACGCACAACGTACATGCGGCAAACGCACTTTACCACTATCAACATGCGTGTGTGGCTTCAGTGCCTGCCACCGCATCTCACACAACACAATGTCCGCACTCAGCGCAACGTACACAAGGGTGATGGAACCCATGGCTAACTCCCACTTTGACTGCTCAGCCATGCATGCAAGTAGATGGCTTCACCTGCTAACAGAGTTGCTGGAGATATTAATGTTGGTAAATGCACATTCTGCACTAATGCTGGGTAAGCGTTTTGCAGTAAGTACACAAACGACAAACACAGAGACTCATAATTTAGTGAGAGGTGGGCACCCATATACAGAGCACGCTGAATTTGTTCGTGTAGTAGAGGGCCCGAAGTCATCTGAGATACACAGCCTGTTCATCATCAGTCTTCATAAGGACGAACAAATTCACCTGTCCTTACCCCCCAGCAGGGGGGAACTTTCCTGAAATACACACCCTGTCCATGTCCACAGAGTGGACACCTTCGGGGGGGGGGCATAGAGCAGGTTTGGCCACAGGAGGTTTGATGCACACAGACATGTCTGGCCACAGGAGGTTGGATGCACAGACAGGTCTGGCCTCAGGAGGGTGGATGCACAGACAGGTCTGGCCACCGGAGGTTGGATGCACAGACAGGTCTGTCAACACCTCCAATACATATCACCACTCTACAGCTCATTTTGACATTGACTATACGAATTAACGATTTCGTCATAATGTCATACTGTACCGATTCTGACTTTTGGGCATCCATATCTCAAGAACCAAACAACCTAGGAAGATGAAACGTTTTACAGATTTATTCACCCTATGGTGGTCTAGACCGGATCACTTTGATTGGCGCCCCAGCCTGCACCATTAGAGCTCGGCGTAAGAGCCGAGATCCGCGCGCGTACCGGTTTCAACTTTTGGGCATCCATATGTCAAGAACCAAACAACCTAGGAAGATGAAATGTTTTACACATTTATTCACCCTATGGTGGTCTAGACCGGATCACTTTGATTGGCGCCCCAGCCTGCACCATTAGAGCTCGGCGTAAGTGAGCCGAGATACGCGCGCGTACCGGTTTCAACTTTTGGGCATCCATATCTCAAGAACCAAACAACCTAAGAAGATGAAATGTTTTACACTTCAGTTCGCCCTATGGTGGTCTAGACTGGATCACTTCGATTGGCGCTCCAGCCTGCACCAGTAGAGCTCGGCCGTCTTGAGCCAAGCCCCGGATTGGTACCAGATCTGACCTTTGTGCATCCATATCTCAAGAACCATACAACCTAGAAAGATGAAATGTTTTACACATTTATTCACCCTATGGTGGTCTAGACCGGATCACTTCGATTGGCGCCCCAGCCTGCTGCACCATTAGAGCTCGGCGTACATAAGTGAGCCGAGATACGCGCGCGCACCGGTTTCAACTTTTGGGCATCCATATCTCAAGAACCAAACAACCTAAGAAGATGAAATGTTTTACACTTCAGTTCGCCCTATGGTGGTCTAGACCGGATCACTTCGATTGGCGCTCCAGCCTGCACCAGTAGAGCTCGGCCGTCTTGAGCCAAGCCCCGGATTGGTACCGGATCTGACCTTTGTGCATCCATATCTCAAGAACCATACAACCTAGAAAGATGAAATGTTTTACACATTTATTCACCCTATGGTGGTCTAGACCGGATCACTTCGATTGGCGCTCCAGCGTGCACCACCAGAGCTCGGCCGTCTGGGAGTCGGGACTTAGCCAAAATTTCGGCCATTTTTTTGATCGGGGCCTACGACCGCAATACTTAACCGATCTCTGTGATTTTTAACATAGTAATAAATGCGGTTAGTGGGCGGTTCTAACGCGCCATAAACCACTGCCCTAGCTAGTACCGTTCGCGAGAACGAGGCCGAAAACCTTGCGATCAGATGAAGATCGGGGAATTTTTCGACAGTTTTCATTTAATATCTCGGGAACCACTTGACCGATCTGGCTGAAATTTTAGCACAATACTTCTTGTTACTATGAACAACTATGGTGAAAATTTCAGCCCGATCGGTTAAGTATACCTATATGACGTAGTACTAACCCCTAGTCCCCAGGGGCGCACTGGCCCCCGGCCGAACAAATTGGGTTGAGCGCTGACGCGCTCAACCCGATTTGTGTGATCTGAATAGCACGGAATGTAGTCGTCAATGGCCGTAATGTCCTGTTGCATAATCTGTCCTGTTGAAGGTCTGTCCGTTGCAAGGTCTGTCCTGTTGTGAGCCAACGGCGGTGGTCGCCTCGTGCGCGCGCCGCAACGTCCGTCCTGTTCATTGTCAAGGTCTGACCTGTTGTAAGCATGGCACCATTAGGATGCCATGCATAACTAAGATTCCAGCAGTTTAAAGTAGTCTGCCGTTTGTTAGCCTGGTAGCTTATTCTTAGCTGTGGTTAGAATAAACACCCATTCGGACCATTGCTTGGAGCAGCGCCTATCCGTGAGTCTCTTAGTGTGTCTTGACCACGTACGGGTTGGGTTGACCTTGCACTTGATAGAGCTTACTGGGGTACGATACGTGTAGTTGGGAAGTCTATCGCGTACCAGACGCGTCCCGGGCTTGGCCGTCAACGGGCCTGACTACAACTGGTACGTTGACCGGGAACCGAACCCGGGCCGCCCGCGTGGCAGGCGAGCATTCTACCACTGAACCATCAACGTACCAATCTACCACTGAACCATCAACGCATCAATCTACCAGTCGGTATACCAGTGGCGTTCGATCATGGAGCGTGAGTTCCGGACTGCTGAAAGTGCCATAGTGGTGCCAGAGACAGAGGCTCTGGTGTGTCCTTGCGGTCAGGTGTGCCATCGGGAAAATGCCAAGAATAAGGCTCGATACGAATCTTGTCAGGCGTTCGTCGTCCATCAGTCACTTCTTCCAGCGAATCAGGCTGTTCTAGAGGAAGGAGCGACGTTGTTCTACATGTGAAATTGTTCTACTCCGTTTGTGAAGTTGTTCTACTTCTGTGTGAAATTGTTCTACTGCTCGGGGAAATTGTTCTACTCAAGTGGGAAGTTGTTCTACTGCTATCCGTCGCTAAATGTGAAACACGGGTGTACATAAACACGCACCGACCTGGACATCTATGTAGAGCCTAAGCCTATGACTGGGAAGATTGACTTCAACGTTTGCATGAAGTTTGATGTGACAGAGTGTCAATTAGGCACTCCTGGGAAATTGTTCTACCTCACTGGGAAGTTATTCTACTGGAAAGGGAAGTTGTTCTACTCGAGTGGGCCGCTTTTTCTTTTGTTAACTTTTATCGAATGGAATGTGAAACCTCGCTTGTCACTGAGTCCATGTCATGCCCCACGTCCGATTCAACATTGATGAAATCGACGGTGCACATGATTTGTTGCCAGAAACAATCAAAGCCACATTTTAGCCTTTAACAGGACCACCAAGTGACGACTTGGATGTCGAAGTAGCAATAACACCAAGCAGTTAAACTATGTTGTGGTTGGTATGTAGCTTGTGCTAGAAAGTGTTCATAATGGAAGACGAGACTGTGGGATTGGGGCGAATGCAGTGGTGACCTGGAGTGCTGTAGGGTGGTATTGTGGCAGATGAGACGTGTGTACGTGTGTGCCGGGGCGTAAATGCAGTGGTGATGCTTGAGTGGTACTAGCATCACTTGGTAGCTGACATTTGTCCTCCGCCAGTAGGTGTAGAACAACTTCACAGCCGAGTAGAACAATTTCCCAAAAAGTAGAACAACTTCCCCTCTCGCTTGGTAGAACAATTTCTCCAGTAGAACAATTTCCACCCAATCGTTCTAGAGGATAATGAGTGGACGGTCGATGGAGTCTTTGCCGCCGCTGCCAAGAAGGAGAGCGAGCGTGAGATGGAGCAGCAGGCCGCTAAGTCGAATTCTGAGAGGGCGCCGCGAGGTCAGCAAAGGGTTTCTGGACAGCCGCAGCAGAATGCGCCAGCAGGGCCAGTGTTTCAACCGCCGCCTCCTGAAGAAGCGCGTCACGATAGAATTGGGAATCGTCCTTTGTATCGTGGTTCCGAGTCGGCTCGTGAGTGCTTCTGCTGTCGTCAAAGGGGACACGTTGCGGCTGAGTGTCGGAATCGGCTGTGCACTTTCTGCCGTGATAAGGGCTACACGCCGTTTCTTGGTCACACAGACGACCGCTGTTTCAAGCAGGATGCGATCAGGGCGCAAAGGCCTCCGAGTCAGCAGTCCTATCAGCCGGTTCCGAATCAGCAGTCCCATCCGCCGGCTGGCGTGCAGAATTTGCAGTCGTCACGTTTGGTGAATGAACCGTCCCAAACGCTTGTCTCTCACTCGCAGGTTCCATCTGAGCAGGCTTCGTCTTCGCAGAGGGTCGATTATCAACCGCCGCCAGTGACACAGGCCGGGTTTCCTCAGGAATGGGCAGGACATGCGTTCTCTATGTCGGCTAGAGATTTGTCGTCCTATGTGTATGAGTTGTGCCAGCTCTCGAAGCAAGAGGACCGGAAGTCGAAATTGATTCCAGCGACGGACTTCCTCTTTGACGATTTGCCGCAAGTCGCGCCCGATTTGAAGCGCCGATTCAAGAATGGGCAGATGAAGAGTCAGGTTGCCGTCCTTGATTCAGGTGCAACCACGACCACTGTCAGCCCTCGAGTCGTTGAGACTTTGCTTCAGAATGGCAGCGCTGATTTGATCGTGCAGGATCAGAGTTTCCCGTTGACTGGTATCGATGGCTCCACTTTCTCGAGCACGGGTTCAGTGAGGCTGAAAGGCGTCTATTGCTCGCGTGAAAACGAAGCGATTCCGTTTGAAGTGACGGCGCCAGTTAGCTTCAATCTTCCTGTCGACATCTTGATAGGCAACGACCTGATGGACAAAGTTGGCATTGGGCTCACGAATGGTCAGGGGAAAGTGTTTCCGTCGGCCGCCGTGCCTTCTTCCTTTGACGCGAATGAGTCGGCTAGCTTCATTCAGCCAGTCAGGGTTCGTAGTCCCAAGAATTGGAGGAGACAGAGGGAGCGCTCATCGTCCTTTTGAGGTTACTGTAGGGACAGTTCTCGTCGTTTCCCCCCCTGGCCGCGCAGATCGAGTTGGAGCTGGAATCAGTCCTCGAGTCAGACAGAACCCATCTAGTTGGAACTGGAGAACGCAGCCGCTGATGTCGGATCAGAACGTGGACAGTTTGCGGAACAAGTTTTGGGGGCGTTGTCAGATGCCACACTCAGGTTCTCACTGGTCTCAGTTCAGGATGGATATTGGCGCGTTTCCGGAGTCCGATTACGGTTCTTATAGCTCTTTCCTTCGGATCGTCCCGTTTTGGGATGACGATCACGCACGGCCGATAAAAAAAAAATGAGCTGCTCCCACTTTCGGGCCGATCACGCGTGATCATCCGGGGCTGGCTAGGAGCAGCTCTGTATCGTAGAAGTGCAGAACCAGCCGAAAATCACCCAAATCGTAGCTGCTCTTTTCGTTAATTCAAGTGACAAAGTGCCGCACCGAATCAGAGGGGAAGGGTAGGGGCAATGAAGGAGCCGCACCCAGCAATACCGACTTGCAAAAGTGCTGCACCCAATTCGAAGGGTGGGTGCCGTCGCCTGCTGTGGAGCGGCACCTTTCTAGCTCCTGCATTGAGGAGCGGCTCCTTTATAGCTGCTGCATTGAGGAGCGGCTACTTTATAGCCCCTGCGTTGAGGAACGGCACCCTGGACCCAGCGCAAAGGAGCGGCACTTTTCTGTCCCTGGACTATGCACAAAGGAGCAGCACTTTTCTGTCCCCGGACCCAGCGCAAAGGAGCGGCACTTTTCTGTCCCTGGACCCAGTACAAAGGAGCAGCACTTTTCTGTTTTTTCGCTCAGCCTCAGCCAAGCGAACCCTATCAAGAGCTAGGCGTACGTGCGTACGTGCGTACATCACGCTCGCTTCGGGCTTAATAACTCGCTCGTCCGACGTCGTAGGATGGAGTTTGAGACATCGTCGGGTAGCCCGCGGACTCCTCTCGCCATCTGAGTGTTCAAAACTGAAATAAGTTTTCAAAATCGCGCGCTACAGTATCCTGAAGTGGGGTCCATTTTGAAACAAAAGTTGATCGAGCCTAGTCAAATCGCATATCAAAGTGAAGTGCTCGAGCTCCTGAGCACGAATCCGACAACAGAAAGTTTCAAAAGTTTAAATAGAGAGCTACAGTAACCAAAACGCATCGCAAACTGGAAACTACAAGCTTGCTTCAGGCTTAATAACTCGCCTGCCAGACATCGCTGAGTTGAGTTCGATACATCGTTGGGTAGTCCACGGATTACTCTCGCGAACTGTGATGTCGACCTTATAACAAGTTTTAAAACTTGCGCGCTACAGTATCCCAAAGTAAGGTCCACGAAAAGTCAAAACTTCATCGAACCTAGTCGAATCACATATCAAAGTGAAGCGCTCAAGCTCCTGAGCACGAATCCGACAACGAAAAGTTTTAAAAGTGTAACTAGAGAGCTACAGTATCCAAAACGCGTTGAAAACTGGAAATGACACACTTGTTTCAGGCTTAATAACTCGCTTGTCTGACATCGCTGAGTTGAGTTCGACACATCGATGAGTAGCCCTTGGACTTCTTTCGCGAACTGTGATGTCGACATAATAACAAGTTTATAAACTTGCGCGCTACAGTATCCCAAGGCAAGGTCTGCAAAAAGTCAAAACTTCATTGAACCTAGTGTAATCGCATATCAAGATGAAGCGCTCGACCTCCTGAGCACGAATCCAACAACAAAAAGCTTCAAAAGTTTAAACAGAGGGCTACAGTAACCAAAATGCAATGAAAACTGCAGATTGTGGTTTGTTATATCTTGGCACTCGTGCGTTGCAGAGCGGCGGTCTTGACATCGCTGGAGAGCTCACTGCAAGCCTAATCTTTTCATTTCCGCTTCAATGGCTGACCAAACCTTTAACCACCATATGGTGCTAGTCCTGCACTGAGCTTCCCTCCACCTTTTGTCCCTCTCCTCCAGGATTTGGAATGGAGTCTCGCCCAGTCACTCCTGGTGGAGGGGCTAGTGGACACACATATTTGGCTCCTTCTCTCTCATGCAGTAGCCGATTCTCTCCACACTTGGCAAGAAGAAGAGTTGGCAGGGTACGGTACTAGTCCTGCACTGAGCTTCCCTCCACATTTTGTCCCTCTCCTCCAGGATTTGGAATGGTGTCTCGCCCAGTCACTCCTGGGGGAGGGGCTAGTGGGCACACATATTTGACTATTTCTCTCTCACGCAGTAGCCGACTCTCACCACACTTGGCAAGAAGAAGAGTTGGCTGGGTAGCAACCCGTCGAGAAAATCACTCTCCACATGTCAGCAATTCGTGATGCTATTGAGATATGGCAGGCAATTCACAGGCTGCTTAACCAACTAAGGTTGTCATCTGTTTACAAATTGTCTGAACAATTTACACCTTGTCCTAGTTACAGCTTTTCAACTGCCTTCATCAATCACACCATCAAAGCTGTTCTGTTTGTGGCTGCGAGAAGTCACAGGCTGTCTACTGCTCTCACAGAGTATCACTTTCCCACCTGCAAGGCCGCTTCGGCACACAACACTGCAGATCAGAAATCATAGAAGATGATCAAACCTCTGACTGCTTCCAAAAGATGTTCACACCATTCGTGTTGCTCCAGCATAAGTCTGCTCGTTCCAATCCTAAAATCTGTTCAAGCTAATGTCAGTTGACCATACTTCTCAATGGTATGCTCATCTTTTCATTTCCACCTCAGTGGCTGACCAAACCTTTAACAACCTTTAACCACCATACTAAAAGATGACCAAACCATGATAACGGCTGAGCAAACCTTTGCAGATGGACACTATTGGGATATTTTATGCTATTTCTCTCTCATGTAGTAGCCGATTCTCTCCACACTTGGCAAGAAGAAGAGTTTGCTGGGTACGGTACTAGTCCTGCACTGAGCTTCTCTCCGCCTATTGTTCCTCTCGTCCAGGGTTTGGAATGGTGTCTCACCCAGTCACTTCAACTGGCTAGAGTTTGGTCAACATTTGCCGAATAGCTACAGTCCACAACTCCACCCCTCAAATCCACAGAACTGACCCAACATTTGGCCCAACATATGGATTGGAATGGTGTCTCACCCAGTCACTCCTGGTGGAGGGGCTAGTGGACACACATATTTGGCTATTTCTCTCTCATGGAGTAGCCAATTCTCTCCACACTTTCCAAAAAGAAGAGTTGGCAGGTACAGTACTAGTCCTGCACTGAGCTTCCCTCCACCCATTGTCCCTCTCCTCCAGGGTTTGGAATGATGTCTCACCCAGTCACTCTTGGTGGAGGGGCTAGTGGACACACATATCCCAATAGTGTCCATCAGGGTCTGGTTGACCCCAGCCCCAATGGATGACCAAACCTTTGAAGGAAAATGAAACTTTGACTAAGCCATTGGGAAGGTTGGTCATCCAATGATGGTTGAAGCTACCGTTTGTTGAACCTGTGTAATGGAGGTTTGGACAGCTGTTGCAAGAGGAAGAATGGCGCTTTGCTCATTCTTATCCTAAAATCTGTTCAATCTATAGGGTGAGTCACGCTCGACGCCCACTGTTTGCAACCCTGTAACTCATGCTCTTGTCAACCGATTAAGCAGATTTTTTGGTAGTTTTATAGAAGATACTTGAACTTAAGTCTGTTTAAAATATTGCACGAATTGGTGAAACAGTTCGTGAAAATCTGCAGCACAAAGAGAAATCGCAAACATTGCAGTCAAAATGCTGTCTATTGAATTGGATAGCCCCGATCTGGATAAAACTTTGCACAAAATTAGGTTCATATGTACACACTGTATTCTGAAAATTTCGCCTGAATTGGTTACGGCTGCGAAAAGTAATTCGGAAACAAAAAAGATCATTCACACGACAATCGACGAAGAAGCCCAGCAATGCAAGTTTGGTTGATTCTGAGTTGATTGTTTGTGCAGCGGTATCTGACGAAATGTGCAGCCGATTCGAACCAAACTTTGGGTACTCTCAAGTTAGGATATCTTTATTATATGGTCAAAAAATTGCTTCGATCGGTTGCCCAGAGCAAAGGTAATTCGCCTACAAAGAGCGGGCGTCGAGAGCAACGAATGGCCTTCTTTCGGCAAGACGTTGCTCTATCACGCCAAGACGCGCCGTTTGCACATTTCTCAGTCAATCCTAACCAAACTTTGCACACTTCTAAGTTAGACTGTTGTTTACGTACACTGCGAAAATGAGCCAAATCGGGCAGGTCTAAACGGAGAAATTGGCCGACAAAGAGATGGCGTCGAGTGTGACTCACCCTGTAATGTCGGTTGACCATACTTCTCGATTGTATGCTCATCTTTTCATTTCCTCTTCAATGGCTTACCAAACCTTTAACCACCATATGGTGCTAGTCCTGCACTGAGCTTCCCTCCACCTTTTGTCCCTCTCCTCAAGGATTTGGAATGGTCTTCCGCCCAGTCACTCCTGGTGGACTGGCTAGTGGACACACACACACACACATTTGGCTATTTCTCTCTCATGAAGAAGAGTTGGCTGGGTACACTACTAGTCCTGCAGAGCTTCCCTCTACCTATTGTCCTCTCCTCCAGGATTTGGAATGGTGTCTTGGCACTTGGCAAGAAGAAGAGTTTGCTGGGTAGAGTACTAGTCCTGCACTGAGCTTCCCTCCACCTATTGTCCCTCTCCTCCAGGATTTGGAACGGTGTCTCACCCAGTCACTCCTGGTGGAGGTTCTAGTGGACACACATATCCCAACAGTGTCCATCAGGGTCTGGTAGACCTCAGCCCCAGTGGATGACCAAACCATTGAAGGAAAATGAAAAGATGACCAAACCATTGGTTAGAACAGCTGAGTAAACCTTTGAAGGAGAATGAAAAGAGGACTAAACCATTGGGAAGGTTGGTCATCCAATGATGGTTGAAGCTACCGTTTGTTGAACCTGTGTAATGGAGGTTTGGTCAGCTGTTGGAAGATGAAGAATGGCGCTCTGCTCATTCTTATCCTAAAATCTGTTCAATCTAATGTTGGTTGACCATGCTTCTCGATGGTATGCTCATCTTTTCATTTCCACTTCAATGGCTGACCAAACCTTTAACCACCATATGTCAATGCAGATCACTTAGGTCTGTCAGACCGGGCCTTGGGAAGGTTGGTCAACATCAGAAGAGGCATTGTAAAGTATGGTCAACTTTGCGAAGGCGACGAAAAAATGGCCAACTCTCTGGGAGGGTTGGTAATCTTCTGAGGAGGTCCCGGAAGTATGGTCATCTTGCCAACGTGATACAAAAAGTCAACCCAATGGGAGATTGAATGGCGAACATTGCATCAACTCTGTGCATCCATGTCCCATTGTTGAAATGATGACCGAATGAAAGCATCCTTCAGTAAACATCAGGCACACACGCAGAACATAGCATGGGCGAAGAAGAGGCAATGACTAGGAGAGTATTTCTACTTCAAATAGTGGGCCACAGTATCCATTGTGTGGGAATTTTCGAAAAAAGTTTTGTTGGAGTTTCCAATATCGGTGCAGTGTAGAAAAACGCCAAAGGTTTTGCAGTAATTTGTATTTTTGCTTCTGGCTGTTGAGGGGTGCATGATGCATGGCTGGCAATTAGCATATAAAATGTGTCTTCCAAAATGGCCGAGATTCCAGTTCTTGCGAACAATCAAAATATCGTGTTTTGCCAAATTAGGCAGCCTTGTAACTTCTTCCTCTTCAGGGCAGGTATCTTTGGTTTCAGCACTTTCTAGGGTGGATATGTAGGTCAGCAGCTGCTGAATGAGAACTTCTTTGGTGATGGCATTTCTGAACAATAGTAAATCAGGCATTTCTGAACACAACCTAGATCACACAACCTGGTTTTTAATAGTTGAATGTATATTAATTAGCTCTCTCCTCTTGCAGGGCGAGCCTGACACTACTCAAACATCTCTTGTGATCTGTGGCTGCAAATGCTAAATTGGAGTTGGACTTGGCCAACACAACCACCACATTTACCCAAATTTGAGAAGTGATTGGGTTTTGGCCTGAGGAAGCTGGCTGGAAAGCCAAATAAATACTTCTGAAGCTCTGGGTAGCCATTGAAAGTTCTCCACAACCACCACAACAAGTGAAAAAGCAAATCATGACACTTCTCTAGCCACAATCCCTAAACTGCCAACTGTCTTGCCAACATACAGACAGCCAGCCACAACTGAGGACAGCAAGCCACAGCTAAGAATCGATACTACTACTAGTTCCAATTGCTTTTTCCTGTGTCCTTCTTTCCAGTGCTTCTCGTACTACTACACTTGCAATGTTGACCAATCATTTCTTCTGTTGTCCCTATTTCATCGTTCGTGTGTTCTTCTTGCAATGTTGACCATCCACTGCAAATGATTTTGATTATTTCACTTTCGTCTCGGTCGCCTGCAATGTTGACCAATGCTCCCGCTGCCATTGCAATGTTGACCAATGCTGATGAGAAGTTGACCAAACCACTCATCGCTCATGAAAAGTTGACCAACCTTCTCGAACGAGTTGAAAAGTTTGGTCAACACTGGGTAATGTTGACCATACCTCCCGAAGTAATCCGCAGTGAGATATGGTGCTAGTCCTGCACTGAGCTTTTCTCCACCTTTTGTCCCTCTTCTCCATGATTTGGAATGTTCTTCCTCCCAGTCACTCCTGGTGGACTAGCTAGAGGACACACACACACATTTGGCTATTTCTCTCTCATGAAGAAGAGTTGGCTGGGTACACTACTAGTCCTGCACTGAGCTTCCCTCCACCTATTGTCATCTCCTCCAGAATTTGGAATGGTGTCTTGGCACTTGGCAAGAAGAAGAGATTGCTGGGTAGAGTGCACTGAGCTTCCCTCCACCTATTGTCCCTCTCCTCCAGGATTTGGAATGGTGTCTCGCCCAGTCACTTCTGGTGGAGGTTCTAGTGGACACGCATA